>VZQC01013847.1:803980-825187 GCA_009823505.1 Rhizomys pruinosus
TTGGAGAGAACAACAGCAACAAAAGAATGGGGGAAGGAAAAGACTGAAATAGTGAAGTTCTCCCAAAACAATAAGCCTCTGTTTTGAAAAAAAAACAACTCTGGAAAGACTCAGAAAAAGATGCAAGACATGTATGGCAGAGTGCAGGAACTCAGGTGGGGTGGGGGGCATGGAAAGGGAAGTGACTCTAAATTTGATTGAGAAATGATGTATGATGTATGGAAATAGTTTAATAACAATAATTTTTTTTTTGGTCTTTTTGAGACAGGGTCTCCCTGTAGTCCCAGCTGTCCTGGAACTCGCTCTGTAGACCAGGCTGGCCTTGAACTCACAAAGATCCACCTGCCTCTGCCTCCCGAGTGCTAGGATTAAAGGCGTGCGCCACCATGCCCGGCTTCAATAATACATTTTTTTTAAAAAGGTGTGAACTCTGGGCAACCTTCTCCCCTTCCTTGGTGTGAACTCTGG
The DNA here is from genome assembly GCA_009823505.1 of Rhizomys pruinosus. NCBI lineage: Eukaryota > Metazoa > Chordata > Mammalia > Rodentia > Spalacidae > Rhizomys > Rhizomys pruinosus. The sequence continues at coordinate 804,449 of VZQC01013847.1, forward strand.
ACAACCTTCTCCCCTTCCCTGGTGTGAACTCTGGACAACCTTCTCCCCTTCCCTGGTGTGAACTCTGGACAACCTTCTCCCCTTCCCTGGTGTGAACTCTGGGCAACCTTCTCCCCTTCCTTGGTGTGAACTGTGGACAACCTTCTCCCCTTCCTTAGTGTGAACTCTGGACAACCTTCTCCCCTTCCCTGGTGTGAACTCTGGGCAACCTTCTTCCCTTCCTTGGCCCTGTGTGGAGAGTCACAGCTCCAGGAAGGCCATGGCAAAGGCCAAGTGGTTTTAAAGGTTAAGACCCAGGACAGAGGCTTCTGCCCCTGGCTTAAGGATGGCTTTGCCCCTGGGGTAATAAATGATGGTGGCCATTATGCCTTTACCTTTCAGTACTGTCTTTGATTCAGGTCTGCCCCTGGAACTTCAGCTGTCTGGGTGTTTGGTGGTTGGTTCTTTGTTGTTGTTGGAAGTCTATTGCTGGCCATGGTGGCACACGCCTTTAATCCTAGCACTTGGGAGGCAGAGGCAGGCAGATCTTTGTGAGTTCAAGGCCAGCCTGGTCTACAGAGGGAGTTCCAGGACAGCTGGGGCTACAGGGAGACCCTGACTGGAAAAGACAAAAAAAAAAGTAGGAAGAAAGAACCAAGTCCAAAAACTTGTCCTCTGATCTCCACAGGCATGTTATATGGTACACACACACACACACACACACACACCCCACATAATTAAAAAGAAATTTAAAAAAAACGAACAGAAACTCTCCTCCCTCCTCCTGGCCCGAGGCCTCATGGAGGGTATAAAGGAATGACATCAGCAGGGGAAGTGGCCTGGCTTTCCTAAACACACTGGCTGGTTGATGTTCACATTTTCCTTGTAAAAGTGCTTCTCCAGCCAACACTTCCTCTTTGTCATCATTGAGTTCTGACTGTGGGAAGCTTGCTGTGGGGCACTGGGGACACTTCCTTTCACTTCTGACTCTCAGGCCCCAGAGAGCTACAAGGTTGTGTTAATCAGATATGTCTTGGTGGCTCAAGGCTTCCACTTCCACTGAGCTCCAGGTAAGAGAAATGAGGTTAAACTGCAGGAATATGAAGCAAAATTAAACATCAGAAGAAACATCACCCCTGTCAGAGAAAGAAGACACAGGCATTTGGTATAAGGGAGGCTGCAGAAGGGCCCTTTTTTGGAGATTTGTCAAACACAGAAATGCTTGCATGCATGCATTTATTTATTTATTTATTTATTTATTTATTTATTTATTTATTTATTTTGGTCTTTTCGAGACATCGAGACAGGGTCTCCCTATAGTCCCAGCTGTCCTGGAACTCACTCTGTAGTCCAGGCTGGCCTTGAACTCACAAAGATCCACCTGCCTCTGCCTCCCAAGTGCTAGGATTAAAGGTGTGCGCCACCACGCCCGGCCTAGAAATGCTTGCCTTTAAAGGCTTAAAAACAGAAGACTGAGTAAGATGGCCTTGGGGCCTTTCCTTCAAGTTCAAGCTACAGGGGAGGCCGTGGTCGCACAGTACTCATCCCTGATCCTAGGAAGCTCCTCTCCCAAAGAGACTAAATCCCCTGCCCCCTGCCCCATGCGTAGACAGCTGACTACAGGAAAGACTATTTTCTGATTCCTTTCTGTATGGCCAGCTGCAGATGAAGCCTGGCAGGAGCGTAGTGGGAGCATGGGAAATCCGTCCATCTGGGAGATGCTGGCTCTACTGATTACGCTGCTTCTGCTCCTGAATGGAGCCTCCACCCAACACCAGCCAGGCAGCTTAGCTCTGGCCCTGGCGTGCATCAGCTTGTTCCATACTGAGACAAATAGGGGTGCATTCTGGGAACACAACAGACTTGATTTCAAAGCTTCAATTCCTTCCTCCTCCATTCCACCTAGGCCTCTCTACTCCTCTCTGCAGCCCTCCCCTCCTTGGGGGCTAAAGTCAGGAGACAGGGAGAAGAAAAGCCTGGCAGGGGCTCTGAAGCAGTATGTGTCTTCATGGGGGTGGGGTAGGAAGGGTGCACGGGCGTGGGCAGAGGTGGAACCTTGGCAGAGGCTGCAGCAGCTTGTGATGGTGAGCTCTGGGGCCCACAGCCTCACTGTGTGGAGGATGGCGAACAGGCAGGCAGGGAGGGGTTAAGCCGTGATAAAGATCTTAGATAGGCTGCTGGGAGCAGGAGTCAGGGAACAGGGCAAAGGGGAGTGGCCCTGGCATCCTGGCTTGTGGAGCAGCAACTAGGTCCCGGATGTTGCGATCTCCCATCCCTTCCAGGAAGACCTCTTGATTGGCACAGTGTATTAAGAAGGCTCATTCTGTTCTCTACTGGGGAATGTGGGGAATGTGGTCGAACACTGATAGGATATCTTCATCTAGAGATGTTCTAGCCTATCTTGTCTACTCAATTTGGTCTACAAAGTGCACCTGTGTGTGTGTGGTGTGTGTGTGTGTGTGTGTGTGTGTGTGTGTGTTCACTTGCGTTCATGAGCCCAGGAAACCCTTTTCTAAACAGCCACTCCCCTGAACACCTACCCACATAGGCTGTAAACTCTCTGAAAGTTGGAATCCTTTCTATTTTCTGTGTCATCAGGGTCTAAACTAGTGCCTAGTATACAGTTAGTGCTTAATATTCCAGTGTTGAATGAATGAATGCTTATAGGATCCTTGGTTCCTGTTGTAGCCACAACTGTGTTCATTTTTTTTTTTTTTTTGTCTTTTCGAGACAGGGTCTCCCTGTAGCTCCAGCTGTCCTGGAACTCCCTCTGTAGACCAGGCTGGCCTTGAACTCACAAAGATCCACCTGCCTCTGCCTCCAGAGTGCTAGGATTAAAGGCGTGCACCACCACGCCTGGCTTCATCCATTCATTTCTATGTGTGGGCTTGTATACTATGGCTCAAGACTGGATGTCAGAGAACACCCTGTGAGAGTTAGTCCTCTTCCTCCGCCTTGTAAGTCCCAAGGACCGGGGTTCAAAAACTGGTTTCCCAGCACCTTAACCTGCTGAGCCATCTCAACCACCTAGGTTTGAGATTTGTTATTTATTTTATTACTTTATTCTTTATTTATGTGTGTGCAGGGGGCACAAAGTGCACATATGAAGGTCAGGGAACAATCTGCAAGAATTGATTGTCTCAGCTGGAGCTAGAAGACATCATGCTGAATGAAGTAACACAGTCCCAGAAAAACAAACGACGAATGGTATCCCTCATCTGTGGATGCTAGTGCCAATTACCTAAGTATTTCTTGTGCACAGCCCCTTGAGCTTTTGTACAAGCATTTGGGAGTGATGCATATTGGAAACAACAACAACAACAACAACAACAACAGAGAGGACTGCATCAAAGAACTGACTGAAACAGTGAACTTCTGCTCAAAACAGTCAACTTCCACATGGAGAATTTTGAGAAAGACTGAGAAAGAGATGAAAAGCATGTTTGGCAGAATACATGAGCTCTGGTGGGGTGGGGGTTGGGGGGGACACGGGTCTAGATTTGATAATCTTGTAATATATATATATAAAAGAATTGGTTGTCTCCTTCAACCATGTTGGTCAGGGGATGGAACTGAGGTCATCACTCTGAACCCTCTTGAAGCCCCCGGTTGTTGTGGTTTTAAAATCTTTAAAAGAAAGATCATTTTGTTGTCAGGATACTGCAGGTATTACTGGTTTAAATTCTGACATGCTGCAGCTGTTTAAGTATTTCATTTAATCCCTCCACCCTAAGAAAGTGTATTACACCCACTTTACAAATGAGCAGTAACAGAGTGGAAGGGAAATGAATTGGCCTAAAGTCATACACGGATGAACTGGCACAACCCATACCCAGGTCTCTTAATTCTAAATCCCAGAACACTCCATCTTTGGCGAAAAAAGATCCCAACCTAACACAAAGCCTACTGAACGCTTTACAAACATGTTATTACTACACTATGGCAAGCATGAATAAGCCCGACGCTGAGTTGGCCGGCCCGTGAAGGCGTCAGTCCTTTCCCATGGCGCCCCCTGACTCACCTGTTGGACAGGTAGGGGGAAGGGGAGAGTGACGAGTCTTACCTGCTCTGGGCTAGGGTGGGGCAAGACACACCCCACCTGTTCCATTGGCTTTTTCCCTAGTCTTACAGACAGTCCCTTGTCCAATCAGAAGAAAGAAACTTTCTATCTGCCAATAGATGCAGAATGAGGATGAGACCTCAAGTTGGTGTCCACCCCTGAGTCGACTGGCAGTCCCTGGGGCCAATGGTGAGCGCATAAACAGAGGTGGCCGTGGAAGAGGTCTGGGCGCGAGGCTCCGCCTCTTGATGGGACAGTCAGGCGGGACATCCAGTGAGCTACCACTTGCGGGTGGGCGTCTCCCTAGAGGGTGGAGCTTCGAGGGGGCGAGAGGTGTGGCTTGGCTGTCAGGTCCCTTCGCCTTTTGTTCGGTTACTGAGTTGCTGCCTCGGCCAGAGTCCGGAGCAGCCGCCGCCCGAGCGCGCCGAGCTCAGTTCGCTGCCCGCGCCGGCTCCCTCCCGGCCCGACCCCGACCCGGCCAGGTTAGGCTCCACTCGCAGGTACCCACGACCGGGGCAGGTGTCAGCTGGGGAGAGGGAAAGGACTGCAAGCGACCGAGACACCGGTTGCAGCCGTCGTAGGGCAGGTGAGGGCGGGTGCCAGACAGCGCCACCCTGCACCGGCGACAGGTGGCGCGCTGGGGTCCTGGGCGCGGCGGCGCGGAGGGAGCACGGTTCTGGTGGAGCGCCCCATCTGGGCTCCGTGGACCCCAGATCTGAGAAGGGCGGGGAGGGAAGCAGGACAGGTGCCCCGTGGGTCGTGCTTCCCTCGGGGCTCGGGGAACTTGCCCGACGCCGCGTCCGAAACTCGTGCCCTGAGCTGGCCCGGCAGACTTTGACCAGCTCCGCCTGCGTCCCAGAGCTCACTCTGGGTCAAGAATTTACCACTCGAGAAACTTGCTGCTTGGTTTCATTGGGGCCACCCTCACCCCACCCCACACGTCATCCTCGCTTGCCCTCCCTCCCTACTCCCCTAGGCTTGGGTGGGGCCCTATTGTCTGCGCCCAGCTTACCCAACTGTGGGGGCCGAGCGCACATTTTCCCAGCGTCGCGGGCCCCACCTGCTGAGCAGGTGAGTGCCCCAGGAGGACCGAGGCCCTCCCCTCCAAGCTGGACTTGCAGCGCCTCCCTTCGCTGCAGTGGGTGCGGGTTCATGCCCCCTCCAGCGGAGGTGGGATGGGGCGACCGAGATTGGTGCAGGGCCAGTTGGCCTGGGGTCTGGGAGAGAGAATTCAGGGTCACTCATCCAGTGTTATAATGTAGTGTCGAGAGGAAAACAACAATACCTTTTTCTCTTACCCTTTATTGTTGAAAAATAAACCCAAACAAACTTTGCAGGAGGAAGTAGCCATGGCAGCTTTCTCTGGGGGTTTCCTGTTCCTTACCCCAGAGCTTCTCCCAGGCCTTGGGGGGTTCCCTCTTGGAAGAAAGTCCCTTCTCCCACGTAGCCTCAGGCTGAACCTGGGTCTGTGTCTAAGCTCTGACTCTCTTCTTCCTGCCCCCCACATCCATCCTGTTTGCTGGGCCCTGAGGCCTGAGGTGGAGAGAGTGTGAGAGGGGGGAGTCTCCTCTACCTCCGCCAGGGACCACCACACTCCCTCAGAAGAAGCCTGCAAAGTGCGTCTCCCTCCCCAGCTCTGCCCCTTCCCCAGGAATGGGAGTGGGCAGGGCTGGGTCAAGTTGAGGAGGATTGTACCCTCTTCCCCTTTCTGTTCCTCATAGTATTTAAGCTGGCTGACAACTGAGGCAGGAGAGCTCTGGCCGGGACTCTTGCATGTCATTGGGTTTCTGAATTTGGGGAAGGGGTGTTCTTTCTGGGGGTTTCGCCAAAAGTCCCTTCTCCACCCACCCTTTTCCTGAGTGTTTGGTAGGGGACGTGGGACAGGAGGACGGCTTTGCTGCTAGAGGCTTTCCTTCTCCAGGTATCCTCAGGCAGAACTATGAGAGCCCTCCCCTTGCCTCCAGGGTCCTGAGAACACAACACAACCCATCTCTCTTTACAACTGGAAACTTCCACTAGGCTTGCTGCATTGGTTTATAAAAATATAAAGTGGGTTTCTTCGAAGGCATTTGGATCCCAGTCCCCATGAGGGATGGAGTAGGAATACCAGAGCTGGCCTCCTGCTCAATCTGGGGCACAGGGAAGATGGGACCAGGCTGTCTGGAGCTGCTTGCCTTGACTTACCTGAGAAGCCCTGATGCTTGACTGTAGATGGGACCATAGGGGTGGGGGGCAGACTCTACCTTAGAGTAACCTCTTTAGTGGGGATCAGGCTCAGCCCTGGGCATGGTAGCGTAAGTGCTTGTGCCTTTAGGCAGCACTGAGGGCATGAAGTTTGGGGCCAGGCAACCTGTCTTCCGTCTCCTCTGTGCCAAGGTGGAGGAGGGGAACGAAGTGTAATTATGTTGGCTAAATGATTACTTTAGCTAATCTGGTTTGTGGCTGTGATAAAAAGATAATACTGAGGAAGAATGGCTGGGAGGTACCTGGCCCACACTGGCTTCTGCCTGGATGGGGGGTGGGGGGGAGAGGGGGTGGGGGGGTGTTGGGAAGGTAAGATCCAGTTAGTCATTTCTTGGCAGATCAAGTCTGGGCTTGGGTGACAGGAGCCTCCCCCGCACTTTGGCTCCACCCCATTCCCTCTGAAGGCCACTGTCTGGCCTGCCAGGGTAGAGCTTGGAGAATGTAGCATGTGGGAACGGAAGGTCAGGCTGGGCTTGATGGCCTGTTTCTTTTCCTGGGGGCCCACGGGCTGGGGCCCAAGAGGAAGGCTTGTCCCCACTCAGAGCTACTTTAGAACAAGGTGGCACATTTGGCCAGCCCACAGGACAGTGATCTGGAGACACGGTCTAGTGCGGCAGTTCTGAGCACTGGGACATGGGCTTAGGATTGCACTGGCTTAAGTCTCTATGCAGTGTCTCATTACCTGTGTGCTTTTGTCAAGGCTCCTTGCCTCTTTGAGCCTCAGTGACCTCTTTGGCAAATAAGAACAATAAAACCTGTCTACCCAGTAGGGACTCAGTGGATGGTAACTCAGAAGACTAAGAGCAGATCCACGGTACCAAGCACTTTCACCACCCTTCTCACTTAATCACAGTCACCTTCTAGGCAGGTGCTATTAATTCCATCCTATAGAGACTCAGGGAAGTTCCATGACTTGCTCCACTATGCTCACCTAGACTCAAGCAGAGAACCTTCTGCTCTAAGCTTGGAGCTCATTCTGCTGTTTGGTTCCACTACAATTCTGGAAGGATCTTTTTTTTAACTTTTTCTTTTTTTCTTCGAGATGTTGGGGGTTAACCCAAGGCCTTGCACATGCTGAGCAAGTGCTCTTCCATGGATCCCATCCTCAGCCCTGGGCGGAAGCTTTCTTTCTTTTTCCCTCTTTTCTCCTTTCTTCCTGTCCCCCTTTTCCTCCCTCTCTCCCTCCCTCCCTCCCTCCCTCCTTCCTTCCTCTCTTCCTTACTTCCTTCCTTCCCATCTTGTGCATGTGTGTTTGGGTATGTGCCAGCCACAGCACACTTGGAGAGGTCAGAGGACAGCTTGTGGGCGTTATTTCTCTCCCTGCACTGTGTGTGTCCTATGGATCAAAGTCAGCCATCTCACCGGCTCAGACTTTGAACTCGTGATCCTCCTGCCTCCACCTCCCAAATGCTGGGATTACAGGCATCCAGTACTGTACTTAGTTTGTTTAGGGTTGGGAATTGAACCCAAGGCTTCCTAAGTGCTAGGCAAACACTCTGCCAAGTGATCTACATTCTCATCCCTGGATGGAAGTTTTCTGTTGCCCTTTTAGGAGAGAGCCTCACCTTCATACCGAGACAGGAATTCAGAAAAGCCCTGCAAGGCCTGTGTGGGTGGTGAAGGCAGGGACAGGTTTGTCAGGTGGGGGTGACTCATCAGCCTAACCGCCAGCATTCTGAAAACCTCCAGAGTGGTTGGTGTCTAGGCAGCTCCTAGATGCCAGGGAATTGGGGTGGGGGTGGTTAGGGGATGTCCTAGAGAGCAGAGGCCAGAACTTTCTGGACTTGACCCTCGCTAGGAAGTAGGAAGTAGGAGTTACATGCCTCTTGCTAAGGCCTGGGACTGCAAAAATGAAGGCGGGTTCTCCCTGGGGAGTGGAGAGACATGAGTCAGATTTAGGCCTGGGTGCATGTCCTGTTGGATCATGCCAGACAGCACAGCCAGGCTGTGCTTGGAGGGAACTGGCTGTCCTGGCTGGAGACCCTGAGATCTGGGCTGTAAGTGCTGCTGCAGTAGGGCCTTGCTGGGTATGGGGTAAGGGCTTGTGGGGACTTTCTGCCAGCCAGAGCCTTGGTCTCCAAGGGAGGGCCCTCCAAGGGACATGGACTGTCTCATTTTCTAGCAGCCTTTTGGGCTGGGTCAGAAGAGACAGTTCTTTGTGCACTGGTAGCGCATGGTCTTCTCAGATCTGCCTGATTTGGGCCCTTCTGCCAACCTGGAAATGGGTCTGAGACTAGTTCAGCTGGTGACAGAAAGAAGGACTTGCTATCCATTGGATTGAAGGTCTTAACTTGAGCAAGAATAGGAGGAACAAGAATAAGCGGAGCTTCACAGTCGAGAGTCTCCTCTGAAGAGAGCCGTCCACCCAGGAGGCCTCCCTGGGGTGCATTCGCAGGCCTGCCGAGTCCTTGGAGATTAGTCTTCGTGTTGTGACTTTTGGGAAAAGAACCGCATTGTAAGGGAGACAGATATCCGGGAACAGACTGGCTCAGTAACCCTCTCATGAAAAAGAGGTGAGTGGTCAGGGAAGGTCACTGGATTTGTGTTCCTGCAGATGACACCCGAGGCCTCTCTCCTAGGACCTGGTGGAATCTGATGGCGATCTGGGGACCTGGACTGTCTCATTTCCTAGCAGCCTTTTGGGCTGGGTCAGGAGCGATAGCTCTTTGACTGTGTACTGTGCTAGCTTTCTGGCCTTTCAGCCCCAGGGCAGGAAGTTCAGCTTTCTCAATCTTTCTCCAAGGTGGCTGCAGTCTTGGGAGGGGAGTCAACCAGGTGCCTCACTGCGGGGGAGATGTCACTCGGCGGCTTTCATTGAGAAATCCCTATCTGACCATTATGACTATTATTTTAATATTTTATTTATGATTTTTATTTTATGTGTATGAGTGTATTACTTGTATGTGTGTAAGTGCACCTGTGTCATGCAATGCTCACAGAGGTCAGAAGAAGGCATCAGATCCCCTGGAACTAGAGTTAAGGATAGTTGTTAGGCACCGTGTGGGTCCTGGGAATCGAACTCCAGGTTTTTGTTTTTTTTTTGTCTTTTTGAGACAGGGTCTCCCTGTAGCCCCAGCTAGCCTGGAACTTTTTACGTAGACCATGGCCTTGAACTCACAGAAATCCACCTGCCTCTCCCAAGTGCTGGGATTAAAGGTGTGTACCACCATGCCCGGCTCTCTCTTATTTTTATTTTAGATGTATGAGTGGTTTGTCTATATATATGTTTGTGCACCACATACATGAACTGCCTGAAGAAGACCAGAAAAGGGTGTCAGATCTCCTGGAATTGGAGTTCTGGATGATTGTTAGCTACCATGTGGTGCTGGGAACCAAACCTTGGGGCCTTTGCTAGAGCAGCCAGTACTCTTAACCTCTGAGCCGTCTCTCCAGCACCTTGATCACTATTTTTTATTTATTTATTTATTTATTTATTTATTTTTTGATCACTATTTTTTTAAATTGAGAAATTAGCCGGGTATGGTGGCGCATGCCTTTAATCCTATCACTTGGGAGGCAGAGGCAGGCGGATCTTTGTGAGTTCAAGGCCAGCCTGGTCTACAGAGGGAGTTCCAGGACAGCTGGGGCTACAGGGAGACCCTGTCTCGAAAAGACCAAAAAAAAAAAAAAAATTGAGAAATTGAGCCAGGCACATCCCTTTAATCCCAGCACATGAGAGGCAGGGGCAGGTAGATCTCTGTGAGTTCAAGGGTAGCCTTGTCCACATGGTGAGTTCCAGGACAGCTGGGGCTACAGGGAGACACTGTCTCAGAAAAGACCACCCCTTGGGCTGGAGAGATGGCCTAGCAGTTACGAGCACCAACTGCTCTGCAGAAGACCCGGGTTCAATCCCCAGCACCCACATGGCAGCTGAGAGCCATCTTTAACTCCAGTTCCAGGGGAATCGGACACCCTCTTCTGACCTCCCTGGCATTGCACAACACCTACATGCAGATAGTACATTCATACACATAAAAAGTAAATAAAAACAAAAAGACCAAAAAAGATAAAAGGGGCCGGGCATAGTGGCATGTGCCTTTAATCCTAGCACTTGGGAGGCAGAGGCAGGTGGATCTTTGTGAGTTCAAGGCCAGCCTGGTCTACAAAGTGAGTTCCAGGACAACTGGGGCCACAGGGAGACCCTGTCTTGAAAAAGACCAAAATAAATAGATAAATAAATAAATACCCCCCCAAAATTGAGAAATTTAGCCGAGTATAGTAGTACATGCCTTTAATAATCCCACCACTCAGGAGGCAGGTGGATTGCTATGAGTTCAAGACAGTGAGTTCCAGGGGTACATAGTGAGACCTTGTCTCAAAGAGAGAGAAAAGAGAGATACTTACAAAAGCTCTCAAGAAGGAAATGTCCTTAATTCTGCCTTTGTGAATCAGCTACCTTGAGTCTTCCTACCTTTCCCTACCCCCCCCCCCCGTGTCCTTTGATCTTTACCTTCTATCTGGACGAGCATGTGCCCTGTAGACCATGCTGAGTGGGTTTTATTCTTCTCCAGTATAGGGATTAGAACTCAAGGAGAGCCTCTGAGTACTATGCAAGCTCTTCAAGCACAAGCCACACTCCCAGCCTTCACTGTGTCCATTTTTTTTTTTTTAACTTTGGGCGCCTGCGCGTAGAAGTCAGAGGACAACTTGCAAAAGTCATGTGGGTCCCAGGGATCAGGCTAGGCAACAAGCACCTTTATCCACTGAGCCATCTCAATGGTCCAAACCACAGTGAGTTTTCATGTAGCCTTCTTGTCAAGCCCAGCTTCCTTCCTGCAGAGGGTGTTGTCCAGGAGACTAGGTGGTCAGCTCACTTCTGTTCTTTCAGGAGAGTGTGCAGCCCCATCCCTGCCACATCATCCCTTCAGAAGGGGACACTGGCTGGGATCCAGCTGCTGCTGACCAGGCCCCCTGAGTCCCACTGGTGCTGCCTAGGGGCGACACATGCAGAGGACTTGTGTATCAAGTTCCATCATCAACGCAAGCCAGTGCCTCGCAGCTGCTGGAGTGATTTTCCATTCCCAAGGGGTCCTGGTTTGAGCTCATTCATCTGCTGGCTTGGGATGTTGCTCTGCAAAGGGGCCTCCTCACCCACACAGCTGCAGCTGTAGCCCTCCGCAGGGGAGCCCTGAAGTTCCTTAGGTCAAGACACTTGGCGGGACCATTTCCCTCTGCTACAAATCCCCTTCGTTTTTCTACCCTGCTCTGTTTGCTTTGGGAAGCAGCCCAGAGAACAAACAGCAGCTGGGTCGTGGCCTGAGCCTCCCCTACTCCGCACCACTTTTCAGCTACAGCCTGGCCTGGGCTTTCCTCTAGGCTGGAAGCGAGGGCTTTCCTCTGGAAGCTTCCAGTCTCCCCCCATCCTCAGCACTAGCCAGGGCATGGCTTCCACTCCAGCCTCTCCTGGAGTGACCATTCTGCTGGTGGAGGCTACACTGTCCTCCCAGGAACCTCTCACTACAGGGGTCTCACAGAGGTCAGGGGAGGTCCCAGGAACCTCTCTCGCTGCTGAGGGGGCAGTTTTCCTCCTAGAACCTCCAGTCTGGTAGATGAAGCCTTGTCAGGAAGCCTCAAGGCAAGGCTCTGGATGGAGCCACATGAACCTGGCTGTCTTTCCCATGAGTCCGTTTGTTTCTGTCTCTGGGACTGCTGGCAATGGTTTACTTGGAGCTACAGGCAGTGGAGAAGAAGGTTGGGTCTGGTGGCCCTGCTCAGCCTACCCTCTCCCCAGGGGCTGCTCTGTGAGGAGCACCTTAGCCTGACTTGCCCACCGCCCTTGGTTGCAGGAGTCCTTCTTCATGCCCTAGACTGAACATCATTTGCAGCAACCTTGTCTGCACACAACCCCTGCAAGGGCTAAGGACTAGATGCTGGAGGTGGCTTTCCTCCTCGCCTTTACCCAAGGGGTCAGCTAAGGGAACCAAGGGAATCCTGGGTCTTGTACTGGTCCCCAGGTCCCCAAAGGCAGGCCTGGCTCCTCCCTCCCTGTTGAACCTCCTTTGCCATAACATGAGAGTGCTTCTTGGGGCTTTTCCTGCCCACAGAAGGCTTCCACACACAGTCTGAAGGAAGGGTCACATGGTAGCTAAGTCTTGCTAAAAGGCCCATAGCCAGTCCGGGGTGGATTCAGAAGGTGGCTCTGCCCTACACTGCCCATCCAACTCTCCCCTCCACTGCCCATCCAACTCTCCCCTCCTGCTTTGGTCGGAGCCTGTGGATCTGGGTGTGCTCAGGGTGCCAGGAACCCCTGGGGCAGCCCAGCCTTGCACATTTCTGCACCGGGTTCTGTGCATCCTCGCCTCCCTGCCCTCGTTTCCAGGTGTCTGTGGTCACTTGGCATCCCAGCCCAGCTGTGCCTGTGGCTGACTGTCCCCGGCAGGTGCTGGCTGGGCCAGAGACTTCTGTCACTCTGATTGATGGGGTTATTTTTTTTTTAATTTTTTATTTATTTTTTATGTGTATGAATGTACTGTCTGCATGTAGGTCTGTGCACCCGTGTTGTGCAATGCCGCAGAGGTCAGAAGAGGGTGTCGGATTCCCCTGGAATTGGAGTTTCAGACGGCTCTCGGCGCCATGTGGGTTTGGGGATCGAACCCGGGTCCTCTGCAAGAGCGGTCGGCGCTCTTAACCGTTAGGCCATCTCTCCAGCCCCGGGATTATTTTTAAAGTCAGGACTGGACATCAGTCTGCAAGACAGCTTGGACTGAGGGGGCCTGGTGCCAGTAACCTGACTGGCTGGGCGTTCAGAAGGAGACAGGAGTGAAGGGCGTTGGCTCTTCCCCAGTATGGAGCCAGTGAAGGAAGGGTCCTTTACTTACCCTCTGATGGCTTGTATCCTTGTATCTTCTCTCTTCCTGTCCTTGAGCTGCCCCGCCTCCGCCCTGTGATCTCTTAAGTTGGCTTCTTCCTCCTTGCTGCCAACAGTGGAGCAGAGCCCTGCAGCCAAACAAAGGCCCCCCATTCAACTCGGAAACCACCCTGTCTCTGTCTCTGTCTCTGCCTGTCTCTGGCTCAGTGCCTGGACCAGGCCCCACCACATTCTCGCCCGTTTCCACCCTGGTTCTGTCCATGGGCATTTCAGAAGGTCTGGCTCTGAGTCCAGGGTGGAGTGTGGCTCCTCCACCCTGGGAATGGCCAAACCTGTACTTTTGTTTCTTGTGGAAGAATTTCCCAGGTTTTCCTGGTAGGGAGAGAGGTGAAGATAGATGATTGACTGTCCTGCCTGCTGGCTGACTACCGATCTTGGTGTCGTAAGAGTCTTTGAAGAGTTCTGATGTGTGCTTTCTTCTCCAGCCTTGCCCACACTGTCTTCCCTTCACTACATGGGAATGTTATTCTCATAATCCCCTGTTATTCTCAGAATCAGAGACATCACTGCTTCTTTTGAGATCATGGGGCCAGCCTTTCCATAGGTGAAGCACAGAGAGGGTAAAAAAATCACTTAGGAAGCCGGGCATGGTGGCGCACGCCTTTAATCCTAGCACTTGGGAGGCAGAGGCAGGGGGATCTTTGTGAGTTCAAGGCCAACCTGGTCCACAGAGTGAGTTCCAGGACAGCTGGGGCTACAGGGAGACCCTGTCTCGGAAAAAAAAAAAATCACTTAGGTACTCCCAGCATATGTACGGCAGAGCCAAGACCAGACCCTGAGCTGACCACTGCACATCCAGACCCTGAACTGACCACTGCACATCCAGACCCTGAGCTGACCACTGCACATCCAGACCCTGCTCTGACCACTGCACATCCAGACCCTGAACTGACCACTGCACATCCAGACCCTGAACTGACCACTGCACATCCAGACCCTGCTCTGACCACTGCACATCCAGACCCTGAACTGACCACTGCACATCCAGACCCTGAGCTGACCACCGCACATCCAGACCCTGAGCTGACCACCGCACATCCAGACCCTGAACTGACCACTGCACATCCAGACCCTGAGCTAACCACTGTACATACAGACCCTGAGCTGACCACTGCACAACCAGACCTTGAGCTGACCACTGCACATTCCAGACCCTACTCTGACCGCTGTACATCCCAGACCCTGAGCTGACCACTGTACATCCAGATCCTGAGCTGACCACTGCACATCCAGACCCTGAGTTGACCACTGCACATCCGGACCCTGTGCTGACCACTGCACAACCAGACCCTGAGCTGACCACTGTACATCCAGACCCTGCGCTGACCACTGCACATCCAGACCCTGCGCTGACCACTGCACATCCAAGTGTTCTTCCCCCTGTGAGCACCCTTGGTCCCATCATCCCCCTCCTCCCCAGAGGGCTCAGCTTCCCCTAAACTCCAATGGTAGACTAAGTGCTGGTTCTCTAGTAAGGCAGATCCAGCTTTGAGTGCCACCATTTCCACAATGTGGAGCCTCAGTTTCCCCACCTTGGGGAATAGTTGTGAATAATAAAAGACTAGCAGGCATGGCTGAAATTCACTGGATTTTTTTTTTTTATTAATTTTATCTATTTCTGCACATATGTGAATGTACTATCTGCATGCAAGTCTGTGCACCCGTGTCATGCGATGCCACGGAGGTCAGAAGAGGGTGTTGGACCCCCCCCCCCCGGAACTGGAGCTCTCCTGGAATCGGAGCCCCAGACGGCTCTCGGCCGCCATGTGGGTGCTGGGGATCGAACTCGGGTCCTCTGCAAGAGCGGTCAGCGCTCTTAACCGCTAGGCCATCCCTCCAGCCCCAATTCACTGGATATTAAAGCAACTGGATGCTGGGGTCCCCTGAGTTCCTTTGACCTTTGCCTTTCCCTGGGTAGCTGTCCAGCCCCTCAGCTTCCTTTGGCTCCAGGCCTGAGCAGGTGGAGTTGAGGACTGACCCACAAGCAAACCCCTAGCCCGTGGCCAGCCTTGACTACAGAGTTCCCATCTAACGTGAGATTGGTCCTGTGATTTGGTGTAGCTCCTGCTTCCTGTCTCACTGGGCCCCAGAGTTACAGTGTTATCTCTGGAGGACAGATTTTTGGTTGGACTGGGGAGTTCATGCCTTCCAAGGCTGTTGACCCATAGCTCGTCCTGACCCCTGACCCATGCATAGCCTGTTCAAGGTCTCCACACAGCAGGGTATCTGGAGAGTGGGGGCCACCAGGCTTCGCCTTCTCTAGTACATAGGGGTCTGGTTTCCTCCGTCTCCTTCTGGGGATTGCTTCTGTGACCTACCTCTTCCTCCCAAGCTCCTCAGTTCTCTCTTGAGACCTACCCTTGGGGCAGGGGGGCAGGATGGACGCAGGGGAAGCTGCAGGCAGGATTTTCCTGAATCTGCCTTCTCCAAGGCCCTGGTTTCCTGCCTTTGGCCTTTCTCTGCTGCTAGGGCTTGGGGGAGGGGTTGTGGGAGGGTGGGATGTGGGCCCCTCCTGAAATAGCGTCTCCTGGCAAGTGTCCGGGAGCAGCTGCGCACATCTGGTGGCACGGAGCCTGCTGTCAGTGGCCTGGGCCTGCTAGTGTTTATCAGCCCCAAACGAAACTCTGAGTCACCCAGTGACGAGTAGGGGGAAAGAGGCAGCTGGGAGCTGGTCGGCTCCTGCCTCTGTCTGTTTTAGGAGTGCACTTGTGGCAGGGGAGGGGCTGTGTGTCCTATGAAAGGCAGGAAGAACATTTGTCAAGGTCTCTCTCTCTCTCTCTCTCTCTCTCTCTCTCTCTCTCTCTCTCTCTTTCTCTCTCCCTCCCTCCTCCCTTGCCCCCAGTGTCTTCCCATGTAGCCTAAACTGGCTTCCAACTCCTGAGTCTCCCCCCCCCCCAGTCTTCTGGGTAGCTGGCATGGCAGGCACGTCCTACCATGCCCCTCTCTCCATGAAGGCAGTGCTAGGGCTCTGAAGGGCCCTGGTGTGCTTTGTTCCTGGGGTGGTGCCCCAGTGTACCAGTTCTCTCACCTTCATTCACACAGCCCTCCCCACACACCCATCACAGTGGAATTACCTGTTTGAAATGCTGGGAACCACCCTGTTTCATGAATGGACTAGCCTGGGGTCTGCTTATATCTGAGGCCACACTGGGAATGCAGAGGACACAGACCTAGGTGTCAGACTTGCCTACGCTTAGTTCCTTCTGAACCCATTTCTAGCCAATTTCCACATCTATAAATTGGAGAACAGAGCATCTGCTTTGAAAACCATGTGTGAGGATGATAGCATTTATGAGAGATCTGGAAGCATTTGTGAGGGGGTCTGGAGGCATTTGTGAGGGGTCTGGAGGCATTTGTGAGGGGTCTGGAGGGATTTGTGAGGGATCTAGACCCATTTGTGAGGGGTCTGGAGGCATTTGTGAGGGGTCTGGAGGCATTTGTGAGGGGTCTGGAGGCATTTGTGAGGGGTCTAGAGGCATTCTGAGGGGCGTGAGGCATTCGTGAGGGGTTGGGACGTGCAGTTGGGCCCTTAAAGCTTCCCTGGCTGCCTGTGACTTGGGGTCAGTCCTCAGGACAGGGGGGCAAAGCAGACCCCGTGGGAAGCTTCATAGTAGGCCAGGTGCTCATGTCCTTCAAGTGGCCTCAAGTCCTCAGCAGAGCAGGAGGAGATTCCTGAACAGCAGTAGGCACCCCAGAGGCCTGCGCCACTCCACGCCACTAGCCGGGGTTCCAAGAGGCAGAAGCTAAGCAAGCAGTCACCCAAGAGACAAGACAGTCCTGACAGCAACACCCTAGCCCTCGCCTCAGCACCAGTGCCACAGTGGGTCCTTCTGGAGCACCATCCTCCCAGCAACCTGTGAGGGGTGTGCTGGAACCTGAGTTGACAGTCACTGACCTTTGGCTGGGGAATAAGCAGCCGAGATTTGAACTGGTCTGTGACTCTCTGGGAAAGCTGAGAGCTAGAAGTGTGGAGGCTCCTGATTAGGCTTGACCTTCGGGAAAGTGAGATTCAGGAACTCTGAGGGAGCCTGGGGCGCCCCAGAGGAGCCTGTCTGACTACTTCCTTGCCCTGCCCAGTCCCTCATCCCATGGCTGGCTGGATGCCTCTGCCTTGGCAGTCTTTCCCAGGGAGACCCAGGGGAAGCACAAGCAGGTCTGCAGGGTCCCGGAAGCTGCTGGAGGCCTAAGTGCCGTCTGCTGTTGGAAGTGTTGGGTTGGACAGCCAGGCGAGAGAGCCCGGGCTAAGCAAGGGGGCCTGTGGCTCTTTCCTGTCCGCACATCAGAGTTGGAGGTGCTTCTCTTCAGCTCTGCAGTGCCCAGGCCACCCCCACTTCTTAGGGCTTCCACTTCGCCCCTCCACCTTGCTGTCTGCAGCTCTGAGCTCCTTGGAGTTATGGTGGAGTGAGGGCAGAGGGGCTGCAGCTGGGTTGAACTGGGGGGGGTGGGGGGAGAAGGGCTACTCCTTCAGCAGACTGATGTCATGTCCCTGCTTTGTGCCCCTAGCAGCCACCATGGAGGTGATGAACCTGATGGAACAGCCCATCAAGGTGACCGAGTGGCAGCAGACCTACACCTACGACTCAGGCATCCACTCTGGTGCCAACACCTGTGTGCCCTCAGTGAGCAGCAAGGGCATCCTGGAGGACGATGAGGCCTGCGGGAGGCAGTACACACTCAAGAAGACCACCACCTATACACAAGGGGTACCCCAGACACAAGGTCAGGCCCTTGTGGGACTTTTCCATGGGACGGAAAATCTGGTTGGACCTTGAAGGGAGGTAGAATGAAGGAAGGTCCTGGTTTGAGGGCAGAGGCAGAATTCCCACTCTTGGGGACTCTAGAAGTCCAGAGGGGATGGTGTGGCTGCTACTCCAGGGACAGATGTAGACTCCAGGTTCATGAACCCTGCATATGAGAGGGAGGCAGGAGTCCCTGGGATGCCACTGGTCAGAAGAGCCACACTTCTTACCTTCTGGGAGCATAAGAGTATAATAAGACTGTTGCCCTCGGGGAATCTGGGGGTTATAAGAAGATACATCCTTTTCCACTGCAGAAGGTTCATGTCTAATGGGAAGGCAGGGAGCCTCCAGTCTGGAGGAGAGGCACAGCGCTCAAGCCTAGACGGGGCCAGCCTGTGACGTACGGACGCATGGGGCCAGGATGAGGACTGTTGAAGTCAGTTCTGGGTTTCTTTCACAAAGAAGGACACTGTACCAGTTCCGGTCCCCCTTCCTTCTGGGACGGGGTGCATGTGTCATTCACAGATCCTTCCGAGGTCCCGAAGGCTCCAGGGGGGTGAGTTTTGAGGTAGGGTGGGCTGTAACTGGCTGAGGCTCTATGAGCTGAGCCTTATGTTCCACATTTCCTTCCTGACCGGAGACAGAAGCCTGTATGCCTGGGGATGAGAGGGGGTGACACATGCCCAGCAAGAGTTAAAAGCAAGCCATGTGGACATCTCCTTTTGCCCCATTAATTAGAGCAGTAACCACACCTCCCCTTTTGGAACGTCCTGAGTCCCCAAGAGTGGGAACTCTCCTCTACAGCATTGGGACATGTGCCAGGACGGGGTCTGTGGGCCTTCTTATGGGATGCCTTCCCTACCCAAGGTAAAACCTGATGTCTTGGCCTGCTCCTGACTTCTGAAAGCTATGGTCCTGAGTGCGATCAGCTGTGAGATCTCGGATGGAGCTCTAGGGCTGACTTTGCCTCCGTATGCAGGGAGACGGTTCCTGCTTTGTTAGGGATGGATGTATAATTAGAAGGACGAGGTTTAGCCTATCTGATCCTATGAGTGCCCAGCTGGTTGCAGGAGGAGGGGCAGGGCTCGGGGTCTGGCTCCCTTATGACCTCTGTGCTGAGGGTGCTGGAAAGTACAGAATACATTTAACCTCCTGGCATTGTTGACAGGTTAAATGAGAAAATAGAAGAAAGGCTTTTAATCCACTGTTAGTACCCACCCCCCAATATTCTATTAGTTATTCTGCTTTGTTCCTGTGTTTTTAAATATTTATTTATTTATAGTCAGAAGTCTTACTATATAGCCCTAGCTAGCATAGAACTTGATATGTAGACCAGACTGACCTCAAACTCACCAAGATCCACCAACCTCTGCCTCCCAAGTGATGGGGTTAAAGGCATGCATTACTATGTCCAGCTAATTTTTTTTTTTTTTGTCTTTTTGAGACAGGGTCTCCCTGTAGCCCCAGCTGTCCTGGAACTCATTCTGTAGACCAGGGTGGCCTTGAACTCACAAAGATCCGCCTGCCTCTGCCTCCCATGTCCAGCTAATTTTTATTTTAATTATTTATGTGTGTATGTATCTGTGTGATTGTACACACACCTGTGTGGTGCGTGCCTGTGGAGGTCAGAAGAGAGTATCAGATCCTTTAGAGCTGGTACTTGTGAGGTGCCCAACCTGGGGACAGGGATCCAAACTCCTGTCCTTGTGCTAATGCAGCATCTCTCCAGCTCCTGTTTTTATTTGGGGACAAGGTCTCCTGTAGCCCAGGCTGTCTTGAATTTGATATGTAGCCAAGGATGACCTTGAACCTCTGAACCTCTTACCTTCATCCCCATGAGTAGGCCACCATGCCTAGTTTTATGCAGTCTGGGAATTGAACCAAGGGTCCTGCGCATGTTCGGTAAACCCTCTACCAATCAAGCTACATCTCTAGCCCCAGCTGTCCTTTAAGAATTATGGCCTAGGGCTGGAGAGATGGCCTAGTGGTTAAGAGCGCCGACTGCTCTTGCAGAGGACCCAGGTTTGATCCCCAGCACCCACACGGTGACTAAGACCCGTCTGTAACTCCAATTCCAGGAGAACTCCAGTTCCAGGGAAATCCGAGACCCTCTGACCTCCACGGCATTGCACGACACGGATGCACAAACCTACATGCAGACAGTACATTCATACACATACAAAATAAATAAAATTTAAAAAAAAAAAAAAAAAGAATTACGGCCTTGCTGGGCGTAGTAGCCAAGGCCTGTGGTTTTACCTCCTCTGCAGCCTGAGGCCAGAGTTCAAGGTCTGTCTGGACACAGAGCAAGTTCAAAGTAAACCTGGGAGACTTAGTGTCTTATTTTGATTTTATTTTTCATCTTTTTGAGACAGGGTCTCTCTGTAGCCCAGCTGATCTAGAACTCACTATGTAGACCAGGCTGGCCTTGAACTCACAAGAGATCCCCTGCCTCTGCCTCCGGAGTGCTAGGATTAAAGGCATTTGCCACCACGCTCGTCAAGACCCTGTCTTAAAAAAACATGTTTTTTAAAATGCTTGAAATATATAGCTCAGTGGTAGAGTACTTGCCTACCAAGCATGGGGCCATAACTTTAAACCCTAGTACTATACTAAAAAAATAAAAAAAAAAGAAAAGAAAAGAAAAGAAATTGAATAAGCTATAGAAATGTATTGAGTTCAGGAAATTGTATATAGAGCTAACACTAAGAATAAAAATAACTATTAGCCAGTGAACTTACAAATTATCCTCAACTAAAATATAGCTGTAAGGGATAACTGACAGCAATAGAAAAATATTTAAAACATCATACAATTCTAGGAACTGGGACATTAATTTTTGATGAAAA
>VZQC01013847.1:825214-863486 GCA_009823505.1 Rhizomys pruinosus
AAAAAAAAAAAAAAAAAAAGACATTGCTGCTGACATTTTCATAATGTTTTTATAATGTCAGGCAAGTGACTCTTCAGAGCAAGACACAACTACAATTTTCTTTAGTTGTCATAACAGTTCCTATACTGGGTGGACTAGGTGGACCTTTGGCTATAAATGAGGAGACAGAGGCAATAGTGATCTCCCTGGTAAGGGATAGAAGTGTGAGTGATGGTCTGTGCTTCGGGAGGCCACAAAGCAGCCCAGAGCCTTGTCTGCGTGGCTTTCTCTGCCCCAGACTCCCTCCATCCCTTCCCCTATAGCTCAGTCCCCTTGTCCTTCGTCCTCCAGGTGACCTAGAATACCAGATGTCCACGACAGCCAGAGCCAAGCGGGTACGGGAGGCCATGTGCCCAGGTGTGACAAGCGAGGACAGCTCCCTGCTGCTGGCCACCCAAGTGGAGGGACAGACCACCAACCTGCAGCGACTGGCTGAGCCGTCCCAGCTGCTCAAGTCGGCCATCGTGCATCTCATTAACTACCAAGATGATGCTGAGCTGGCCACCCGGGCCTTGCCCGAGCTCACCAAGCTGCTCAATGATGAGGACCCGGTCTGTGAAGGGCTTGAGGGTTGGGTGGGAATGTCCCCTGGGGAAGGAGGTCATGATCTAGACTCCCCACAAGCATCTCAAGTCTGACTTGGGTCATCTGAGCTCTGCAGAAGGGTGTCCTGTCCTGTTCCCTTCTCTCCATGCCAGGGGACCTTGGCCCATTTGCTCACGTCTCAAATCACCCTCCAGGTGGTGGTGACCAAGGCGGCTATGATTGTGAACCAGCTCTCTAAGAAGGAGGCATCTCGCCGGGCCCTGATGGGCTCCCCCCAGCTGGTGGCCGCTGTGGTGCGCACCATGCAGAACACCAGTGATCTGGACACAGCCCGCTGCACCACCAGCATCCTGCATAATCTCTCCCACCACCGAGAGGGGCTGCTCGCCATCTTCAAGTCTGGAGGCATCCCTGCCCTGGTCCGCATGCTCAGGTACTTTTCCCTCCTCAGTGTGGGAGCTACAGGCCTTACCTGCCTTCCTTTCTTGAGCTTCCAGACACATATATTGAGCACTACACTCATCCTGAACCTCAGCTGTGCCAGCCTAGCCCAGAGACGGGAATAAACAGCAGAAGGCTGATTGTCAAGATGTAATGTAGATTGTGTCCTGAGATTGCCCAGAGGTAGAATCAGACTGACAAGGGGGACTTGGGAGGCAGACACAGGAGGATCCTGAGGGCTTGCTGGCCAGCCCATCTCACTGAATTGGTGAACTCTGAGGGCAGTAAGAGATCCTGTCTCAGAGGCTAAGGATGGCACCCAAGATTGACTGTTGGCCTACACACACACACACACACACACACACACACACACACACACACACACATATATACACACATAGAAAGGAATAAATAAGATGGGGCTGGGGGTTGGGCTCAAAGAATGATGGGATTTGGGCAAAGGGCTATTCACATGTATTGATTTGGGGTGAGCTGTCCAGGAAGCCGGCTTACCCCTGGCCCTCCCCTCTCAGTTCCCCTGTGGAGTCTGTCCTGTTCTATGCCATTACCACGCTGCACAACCTGCTGCTCTACCAGGAGGGTGCCAAGATGGCGGTGCGCCTGGCAGACGGGCTGCAGAAGATGGTGCCCCTGCTCAACAAGAACAACCCCAAGTTTCTGGCCATCACCACCGACTGCCTGCAGCTCCTGGCCTATGGCAACCAGGAGAGCAAGGTTGGTCCCTCTGCCAAGGCCTAGCCACCTCTGTATCGTAGAGGCTGCTGCCCCCGCCCAGTGCTTTGAGAAGGCATGTCTGTGTGTGCAGATGAATGTGAGTCCTGTCCTCTTTCTGAATTCCTCAGAATTACTATTTTGGGGATAAGAAAAATTAGGGTTGGAGATGTAATTCAGTTGTAGAATATTCTCTTAGCATGGTGAAGGCCCTGGATTCAATCCCCAATAGACAGGAAAAAAAGCATGTTCTCATATATCTGCTATTGTCACATTAATGCCAGCAATGTGTGACTTCACATCTGCTATCCATCTGACTTCTAAACACCTTAAAAAATTACATTTATAAAAAAAAATTACATTTATGCCAGGTGTGGTGGTGCATGCCTTTAATCCCAGCACTTGGGAGACAGAGGCAGGTGGATCTCTGTGAGTTCGAGGCCAGGCTGGTCTACATAATGAGCTCTGGGCCAGCTGGAGACCCTGTCTCAAGAAGACCAATAACAAATTATATTTATGTATTTCGTGTGTACATATGTACGGATGTGCATGCACACATGCTCTGGTACATGTAGAGGTCACAGGACAACTTGTAGAAGTTGGTTTTCTCCTTCCATTTTGTGGGTCCCAAGGATTGAACTCAGGTTTTCAGGCTTAGCAGCAAGCTCCTTGAACGATCTCCCTGGCCCCCTGATGTTTTTAACATTATTTTTCTCTGTTGTTCTCAAAACTACCTTCTTTAATGGTAGATAGCACTTCATCAAGTGAGAGTCGCAGACTTTCTTCTTAGGAAGCATGTGGGTTGCGATCAATGTTGTCCCTTTGTAAACAATGTTGTAATGAATATTTTTGAGCAGACAGCTTTTCCCAGAGTGGAAAGAATTTTCATCAGTGGGGACTAAAGGTTTTTTTGTTTCTTTGTGTTTTTAGACAGTCCTACTCCCTAGCCCAGGCTGAGCTGGAACTCTTGATCTGGCCTCGGCCTCCCAGCTGCCGGGATTGTAGGCGCATACCACCATTCTTGCCAGGGATCAATAAGTGTCTGGATTGCTTTCTACCTTAATATTTTCATTCTTGTAATTTTTTTTTTTTACAAGTTCTCCCTGTAGCCCCAACTGTCCTGCACCTCACTATGTAGACTACACTGGCCTTGAACTCACAGGGATCCACCTGCCTCTGCCTCCTGAATGCTGGGATTAAAGGCGTGCACCACCACGCCAGGTGCACCTTTAGTGCTTCTACTCAGTGGGTCAGACCTCTTTCCAGAGGGAGTGCAGTGCATCGCCGTCAGTGGTAGTGGCTGAGTTTACCCACAGCTGCCACCTCCTTGCCAGCGGTGAGGTTTATTATTTTCTCAAGATTTTGGCTTATTTGCTAGTTGCAAAAGCTAGTCATGCTTTAGTGGAAGCTTCATATGAGAATTCCACCATACCTGCCCCCACCTGGCATCTCACACTCATTCTCTTCCTCTCCTCACAGCTGATCATCCTGGCCAATGGGGGGCCCCAGGCCCTTGTGCAGATCATGAGGAGCTACAGCTACGAGAAGCTTCTCTGGACCACCAGCCGCGTGCTCAAGGTGCTCTCTGTGTGTCCCAGCAATAAGCCCGCCATCGTGGAGGCTGGTGAGTGTGAGAGAGCCTCATGGTAGCCTCTCCGGGTTTGAGAGATGGCTCAGCAGTTAAGAGTTCTTTCTGGTCTTCTAGAAGACCCTAGTTCTATTCCCAGCACCAACATTGGGCAGATCACAACTCCCTGTAATTGCAGCTCGAATCCAATGCCCTCCTCTGGCCTCCAAGGGCATCTGCTCACACATACACATAAATACAAAGAAATCTTAAAAAAAAAAAAAAAAAACAAAGAAATCTTAAGGGCTGGGTGTGGTGATGTATACATTTAATCCCAGCTCTCATGAGGCAGAGGCAGGCAAATATCTGTGAAATCAAACCTAGCCTGGTCACATAGCGAGTTCTAGGCCAGCTGGAACTGCAGGGAGACCCTTTCTCAAAAAAAAAAACAAAAAAACAACATGAGGAGGATCAGGCATAGTCAGCCTGGCTCCCATGAGACTGACAAGACCCCTGCTCCCCTCCCCAGGTGGGATGCAGGCTCTGGGCAAGCACCTAACAAGCAACAGCCCCCGCCTGGTGCAGAACTGCCTATGGACCCTTCGAAACCTCTCGGACGTGGCCACCAAGCAGGTGAGAGAGGAGTCTAAGCCTGGGCCAGTCTCTTAATGATGTTGTCAGCTGCCCATCCAGGCATCTGACTCTGTGGCTCATGGGTTCTCCCTTGTGGGTGAGGCTGGAAAAGCCTGAAAGACCCTGAAAGAGGCTCCCACCTTACTTAGGGATTTGGGAAGGGAAGAGGGGCTGACACTTTAAACTGGGAACAATTTGGGCCTGAAGCCTAGGATGGGGGCAGGAGTGTCACATAAGACAGTTCTGGGCTGGGCGTGGTGGCGCATGCCTTTAATCCTAACACTTGGGAAGCAGAGGTAGGAGGATCTTTGTGAGTTTAAGGCCAGCCTGGTCTACAGAGTGAGTTCCAGGACAGCAGCTGGGACTACAGGGAGACCCTGTCTCAAAAAGACCAAAAGAAAAAAAAGACAGTTCTGGGACTCAGGTGGAGAAAAACCCAACTAAAGAGAACTTCAGGTTCCCAGCTGGGTCCCCAACACCTCCACCCGACAGACACAGACCGCTGTCCCTGTGCCTACCTATTGCCACACTTCTAAGTAAGCACCCTGTGTGGGCTGACTTTGTATAGCTCTATAGATGTGAGCTCACTTTTAACCCTCTTGGCAACTTGAAGGGGGAACATACAACCCCATTTGTTCCAGAAGAAACAGAGGGGCTGGAGAGATGGCTCAGTGGTTAAGAGCATAGATTGCTCTTGCAGAGGAGCCGGGTTCGATTCCCAGCATCCACATGGTGGCTAAGAACCGTGTTTAACTCCAGTTCCAGGGGAAGAAACAGAGGCCTAGAGAGTTAGGAAAAAGCCCTCGGCCAGAGCCAGTAAATGCAGAGCTGGGATCCAAACATAGGATTCTGTGTCTCCAAAGCCTTTACGACCCACTACCAGCCCTGCATGGCTCTCCTTTAGAGAAAGGAGACTTCTGAGTTTGGGATTTTTTTTTTCCCCTGGAAGTAGATTTAGACTGGGGCATCCTGGTGGGACAGGGAATGTCCAGAAAGGTGAGCCGCTTGTGACAGTGGGTCACCTGACCACTAAGCCTGTGGCCTCCTTGGAAACTTCCTCTTGAGTCAGAGGCATCCTGGAGTCAGCAGGGGGCTGATAGCTGAAGGAGCACAGGCTTAGGGGCAGGCCGGCAGCTCTGGGCCTCATGCCTTACTGCTCCAAGGCCTAATGACGCCGGCCCCCAGGGTATGGGCAAGCCATGGGATGAAGATTCCCAGGCACATAAAGACAGAGCTGCACCCTTCAGGCCCTCCACTTCCCCTTGGACCTACTGAGGAAGATGTCTGGAGCTGGCGTGTCTCTTACTCTCCATGCTCTCCCTGTCTTAGGAGGGTCTGGAAAGCGTGCTGAAGGTCCTGGTCAACCAGCTGAGTGTGGACGATGTCAACGTGCTCACCTGTGCCACAGGCACCCTCTCCAACCTGACCTGCAACAACAGCAAGAACAAGACGCTGGTGACGCAGAATAGCGGCGTGGAAGCACTCATCCATGCCATCCTGCGTGCTGGTGACAAGGATGACATCACAGAGCCTGCTGTCTGTGCCCTGCGCCACCTCACCAGCCGCCATCCTGAGGCTGAGATGGCCCAGAACTCTGTGCGCCTCAACTATGGCATCCCAGCCATTGTCAAATTGCTCAACCAGCCCAACCAGTGGCCACTGGTCAAGGTACTCGTGACTGGCCACAGCCACTGCTGTGGGGATTGTGTGGGGGAGCTCTTTGTGCAGGGCTGCAGGGGTACTGTAGACGTGCAGGCAGAGCAGCTGAGAACCCAGCTGTCGTAGCTCAGATAACAAACTTGTGGCTCTCACACAGCAGTTTCCATTTTAACATTGTCTCTGCTCTAGAGACCCAGATTCGTTTTTGTTTATTTTATTGTTGTTGCTCTTAGACTGGGTCTCAGTATATAGCCCTGGCTAGCCTAGAATTTGGTATGTAGATCAGGTTGGCCTTGAACTCACAGAGATTTGCCTGCTTCTGCCTCCCAGCTGTTGAGATAAAAGGTGTGTACCACCGTGCCTGTTTTATCTGTATTTTTTTATTTTATTTATTTATTATATATATATTTTTTATAAATTTTTATTTATTATTTTCTATGTGTAGGAATGTACTGTCTGCATGTAGGTTGGTTCACCCGTGTCGTGCAATGTCACAGAGGTCAGAAGAGGGCGTCGGATTCCCCTGGAACTGGAGTTAAAGACGGTTCTTAGCCTCCATGTGGGTGCTGGGAATCAAACCCGGGTCCTCTGCAAGAGAGTCGGCGCTCTCAACTACTAGGCCATCTCTCCAGCCCCTTATCTGTGTTTTTTGAGACATCTTCTCTGATATGTAGCTCAAGCTGGCCTTAAACTTGCCATTCTCCTGCCTCCAACTTCTGAGTGCTAAGATTATAGGCATGTATAACTTCAACCAGCTAGATTTCAAAGAAACACTCTGTGTGTCAGAGTCTCATGTAGTCCAGGCCAGCCTCAAATTCACTGTATAGCTGAGGATAACCCTGGACTTCTTTTAAAAAAAATTTTTTTTTAAATTTCTGTATGTGTATGAATGAACTGTCTGCATGCAGGTCTGTGCACCCATGTCGTGCAATGCCGCGGAGGTCAGAAGAGGGTCTCAGATTCCCCTGGAACTGGAGCTCTCCTGGAACTGGAGCCCCAGACGGCTCTCTGCCGCCATGTGGGTGCTGGGGGTTGAACCCGGGTCCTCTGTAAGAGCGGTCAACGCTCCTAACCGCTAGGCCATCTCTCCAGCCCCAACCCTGAACTTCTGATCCTGTCCCAAGTGCTGAGATTATAGTCTATGTGCTACCATGCTCAGTCTATTCCATGCTGGGGATCAATTCTGGGGCCTCATGATACTAGATAAACACCCTACTACCAACTGAACTACATCCTCAGTCTTAGATGCAGATACTTTGTCCATGTCCACGGCCCCCAAAGTTGTGTCTACACTTGCACATCCAGGGGTCCCCTTACACTGTGGAGTCACTGTAGCAGGCCCGGGGTTCTGCATCTCTCACAAGCTCCCAGGGAAGCAGTGGTGCCGTGGAGCGTGTTTCTATACCAGAGGGTCTCGGTGCGACTGTCACCCTTCCATGAGTGGCTGGGCTGTATCATCATCCCAGTGTCCTACCCTGAAGAAGTCGGGACAAATGTAGGCCACCAAAGAGTGGGACACATTAGTGGCTCAGTCCCCAGAACCTGGGCTTCAGGAGGTTAGGAAGTGTGATGGCCAGATGGCCATCTGTCCTGTTAAAACTCAAGATAAGGGGTGGGGGTGGGGGGGAGGGAAAGGGAAATAAGCCTGAACTGAATTGGAAAAAATGTATGAAATGCACAAAGCATCAATAAAAACTAATTTAAAAAAAAAAAAACTCAAGATAAGTACTGAATAGTAAGAGAAAGGTTGGATTCTGGGGACAATGTTCCTACCGTAGGGAGTCAGAAATGTGAGGGGCCTTGTAAGAGGTGCGTATGATGTCTCCCAGTGGAGCAGGGAGGTGGGACTGGCCAGGGGGCTGAGCAGATGAAATGGATAGAGTTATGTGGGGAGGGTGTGTGCATCCCTCTGTCCATCAGTCAGTCTGTCTGATTATAGAAACAAAAAAGAGCTCAGCCAGGCGCGTTGGTGCACGCCTTTAATCCCAGCACTTGGGAGACAGAGGCAGGCAGATCTCTGTGAGTTCAAGGCCAGCTTGATCTACATAGCGAGTTTCACAGCTGGGCTACAAGGAGACCCTGTCTCAAAAAGACCAAAAAGAGAAAAATAAAGAGCTTTAAGCAAAGTGATAACTGATCACATCTTGTCTATGGGCTTAGGAGCCAGCTGTGGGCAGCTTCATCCAGCTAAAGTGTAGGCAGTTTAATAGTGCAGACAACACAAAAAGTCCACGGTTGGTGTAGGTCAGAAGTTCAAGGTCGTCCTCAGCTTCATAGCAAATTCAAGGGCTAAGTTATATTAGACTCTGTATAATTAATAAATAAATAAATGAATAAATAACTGGAGAGGGTGGGAGTGGTAGAAGGTTGGCAGGATGACCAGCCTCACGGCCTGACAATTCAAATCTGAGTTTAATCCTCTGGACCCACATGGTGGAAGGAGAGAGCAGACTCACCCAAGTTGTCCTCTGACCTCCACACATGTGCTGTGACATACTCATGCCCAAACACATCCACACACACACACTAAATAAATAAATGTAATAATTTAAAAAGAAGTTCTGCTGGTCGTGGTGGTTCACGCCTTTAATCCCAGCACAGAGGAGGCAGAGGCAGGCAGATATCTATGAGATCAAAGCTAGCCTGAGCCTACATAGTTCCAGGCCACCTAAGGCTATAGGGAGAACCTGTCTCAACAATACAAAACAAAACAAGATAAAATAAAAACAGAAGTTCAAGGGGCCGGAGTGATGGCTTAGAGGTTAAGAGCACTGACTGCTCTTGCAGAGGACCGGGGTAGGTTCGATTCCAGAACCCACATGGCGGCTAAGAACCATCTTAAGCTGGGTATGGTGGCGCATGCCTTTAATCTAGCACTCAGGAGGCAGAGGCAGGCCGATCTCTGTGAGTTCAAGGCCAGCCTGGTCTACATAGCAAGCTCCAGACCAGCTGGGACTAAAGGGAGACCCTGCCTCAAAAAAAACAAAACAAACAAACAACAAAAAAACCAGAAGTTCCAGATCAACCGCAGCTACAATTTGAGGAGAGCCCAGGATACATGCATGAATCACTGTCAACAAGAAAGGACAACCAGGCATGGTGGCGCACGCCTCTGATCCCAGCACTTAGGAAGGCAGGGGCAGTCGGATGGATCTCTGTGAGTCCAAGGCCATCCCGGTCTACATAGTGAGTTCCAGGACAGCTGGGAACACAGGGAGACCCTGTCTCAAAAAAAAGAACAAAAACAAAAACGAAGGGAATGTCCCTGACAGCCGCCCCCTTTCCTTGCCAGGCAACCATCGGCCTGATCCGGAATCTGGCCCTGTGCCCAGCCAACCACGCCCCACTGCAGGAGGCAGCGGTTATTCCCCGCCTCGTCCAGCTGCTGGTCAAGGCCCACCAGGATGCCCAGCGCCACGTGGCTGCAGGCACCCAGCAGCCTTACACGGTGAGTAAGCTTAGTGTCAGCTGGGATGGAGTCCTTGGAGGGACAGCACATCCTAAGAGTATACGTGTGGAACGGAAGGGGTGAGCAGGGATTGATGCCAACTCCAAGGACCAGTGAACTGTGTCAGGTCATAGTGTGTGTGTGGAGGCATATTCCAAAGGCCACATGTCACCATACTTTATGCCTCCTCTCATGCAGGATGGTGTGAGGATGGAGGAAATCGTGGAGGGCTGCACTGGAGCCCTGCACATCCTTGCCCGGGATCCCATGAACCGGATGGAGATCTTCCGGCTCAACACCATCCCTCTGTTTGTACAGGTGAGTGTGGGGCAGCTGGGCAGGAGATCCGACCTGATCCCAGAAACTACCAAGAGGAGTCTGCATGTGTGGGCCAGGCACTCTGTTGGGGGGGTGGGGAGAGTGGACGGGTAGCTTTCCAGGCTTAGAAGTAAAAGAGATCACAAGTGAGAAAAGAATAATCTCTAGATCAAGCACATAGACATTAAAAACATCTGCATTACAAAACAATCTGAAAAGCACAAACTGGAAACATAGGCTGCGAGTGCCACAATGGACAGAAAGAGCTGTTCAGGCTTGTCCCAGCAGGGGGACGTGCGCGAGGGGAGGAGTGGTTCCCCTGGTAGTTCATCAGCAAACTGTGCTCAGCCCAGGGGTTTAAAGAAATGAAACTTACCCCCCAGTGAGAGCCCCCCCCCCACTGTTAAATTGGCCAAGGAAGACACTTGAGAACTGCATAGGATGAGCCTGGCTGGTGGGAAAAGCAGCCTAGAAGCCACTGTTGCAGCCTGCATAGAGCCCATATCCTTTGACTACTAATTCAAACTGGAGACTCTGTCTTGGTTAAATAATTTGACTGACGTGACTTTAATGGATGTTTATACACAGAGATAACAACTGTAGATACAATTGTTCTTTAAAAACAAACAATTGGGTGTGGGTTGCACATGCCTGTAATTCCAGCATTCTGGAGCTGGAGACTGGTTCCTCAGTGCAAGACCAGTCTGGTAGTGAGTTCACGGCTAGCCTGGGCTACATGAAGCACCCCCCCCCCTTTAAAACATTTTCATGGGATGGGCTGGAGAGATGGCCTAGCGGTTGGGAGCGCCGACCGCTCTTACAGAGGACCCGGGTTCGATCCCCAGCGCCCACATGGCGGCCGAGAGCCGTCTGAAGCTTCCAATTCCGGGGAGGAACTCCAGCTCCAGGGGAATCCGAGACCCTCTTCTGACCTCCGCGGCATTGCACGAACGGGTGCACAGGACCTGCATGCAGGACAGTACATTGATACACATACAGAAATAAAAAAAAATAAAAAAAAAAAAATAAAATAAAAAAAAAAACATTTTCATGGGGCTGGAGAGATGGCCTAGAGGTTAAGAGCACCAACTGCTCTTGCAGAGGACCCAGGTTTGAGTCCCAGCACCCACATGGCGGCTAAGAACCGTCTTTAACTCCAGTTCCAGGGGAATCCGACGCCCTCTTCTGACCTCCATGGCATTGCATGACACGGGTGCACAGACCTACATGCAGACAATACATTTATACATATAAGAAATCTTTAAAAAGTTTTAAAAAGCATTTTCATGAAACCTTATTAAGTGATATGGTATTCATACAGCAACACAGCGCAGCTTTAATCATCTGTCTCCCTTTAAAATGCCCCCACGGTCCCCACTGGAATTCGTCCTTTCTCTCATTTGTGTTAAAGCCTATTGTGTCAGGTCAGTGTCCCCAGATTTCCAGTGCAAGTTCATCTATTGAGGTCTACTCAGCCTGTCTAGAGTCCCCCTGCTTTAGGAAGATCAGTTCATCCTCACCCAGCAGTAATTAGTTGCCAAAAAGCCCTGTCTTAAAAAAAAAACTGGGGCACAGTGGCACACGCCTTTAATGCCAGCACTTCAGAGGCAGAGGCTGGCAGATCTCTGTGATTTCAAAGCCAGCTTGGTCTATATAGTGATTTCCAGGCCAGCTGGGGCTACAGGGAGACCTGCTCAAAATCGACCAAAAAAAAAAAAAAAAAAAAAAAAAAGAAAAAGAAAAAAGAAAGACAAGAGGAAAAGAAGTGCAGGACGTGGTGCTGCAGGCCTATAAAGCCCAGCTCTAGGGAGGCTGTATCTGAGGTTGAGCTTGGGGGACTGGCAGTTCCTGCAGTCTTGGCTGATAGCTAGACCTTACCTTTCAAAACAAATAGAAGAATGTTTTGTTGTCATATAGCCATATACAATAATGCCTAAGATTTTTTTTCTTTTGCCATACTGGCAATTGAACCCAGGACCTTGTGCAGGTTTAGAGACATGAATTCTACAAGTAAATAAATTACCCACCCACCAACTCTAAAAAATATCTTTGTTTTTGAAACCATTTCTTTTTTTTTTTTTTGTCTTTCGAGGACCTGGGTCTCCCCCCTGTAGCCCAGCGTCCGGAACTCACTCTGTAGACCGGGGCCTTGAACCTCACAAAGTATCCACCTGCCTCTGGCCTCCCAAGTGCTAGGATTTAAGGCCATGCGCACCCATGCCTCTAGCTGTGAAACTTTCTTCATTTTATTAAGTGTTTCAGAGTATAACTGGCCTTGCAGTCACCATCCCACACCTCAGCTGTCAGTGTTTTATTTGTATTGCTTTATTGTTTACTCCAATCCACATGAACTCACTAGTTCTTTTGTTTTGTAGAAGAGAAGGTCTCCCCTGTTGCGCCCAGCTGACCTAGAACTTCCTATGGTAGACTAGGCTGCCCTCATTCACCAGAGATCCGCCTACCTCTACTTAGAGTAAAGGTGTGTACCACCATGCCCAGCTGAACTCATAGGTTTTTGTCACAGTTTTGGAAAGTAATACACAAGGAAAAAATCCTTTTTTTTTTTGGTCTTCTCGAGACAGGGTCACCTGTAGCCCCAGCTGGCCTAGACTTGATGAGTGGACCAGCTGACCCTGACTCACAGAGATCCGCCTGTCTGACTCCCAAGTGCTAGGATTACAAGGCCGTTGTGCCACAGGGCCCACAGCTGAAACTGACTTATTCTATCCTGGTGAGGGCTGGAAAGACAAAAAGGAAATCAAAATGATTCTACAGTGAGGCTCAGAAATGTCTCATGGGTTAACGTGTTTGCTGTGCAAGCAAGTCACAGGAATGACTTTGATCCCCCACACCCGAGTAAAGACAGCATGGAGGCGGCCCGTACCGGTGTATCCTCCAGCATCAGGATGCAGAAGGGGTGGATCTCTTGTGAATTCCAAGGCCCAGCACTGGTGTACAGAGTGAGTCTCCAGCAAGCTGGGGCTACTGGGGACCCTGTTCAAAATCACAAACAAACAAAAGCTGGGTGAGGAGCATTTTTGTTGGACTCCAGTGTTGGGAAGATGGATAGAGGAGGACGTTCCCGGTCAGTTCTGGCCAATTGGGAATCTAAGTTCAGGAAGACTACCCCGTCTCCAAAAAAAACTAACACAAACTAATGAGGATGAAACATTAACTTCTGCACCTCCACACACAAATCGCACATTGCTGCTCACATAGACACAAAAATATCTATGCATCATAATTGTTGGACTATGATAAAAATATACTGAGAACACGCCGACGTGTAGGAGGCTGTGTCTGGCCAGAGGACTGCGGCTCTCAGATTTCTCCC
The DNA here is from genome assembly GCA_009823505.1 of Rhizomys pruinosus. Classification (NCBI taxonomy): domain Eukaryota; kingdom Metazoa; phylum Chordata; class Mammalia; order Rodentia; family Spalacidae; genus Rhizomys; species Rhizomys pruinosus. The sequence continues at coordinate 837,932 of VZQC01013847.1, forward strand.
CTTTCTTCATCCTTTCCGGGGATGTCCACATTTTTCTAGTAGACAGGGCAGTGCTGCGCGGGACTGAGGGTACGCTGCCCGGCTTACCTTCCTCCTCGCCCCCACCCTACTCCCTGCCCATGTCCCTCTCAGCTCCTCTACTCATCCGTGGAGAACATTCAGCGTGTGGCCGCCGGGGTTCTGTGCGAGCTGGCCCAGGACAAGGAGGCGGCAGACGCCATCGATGCCGAGGGCGCCTCGGCGCCCCTCATGGAGCTGCTGCACTCGCGCAATGAGGGCACTGGTGAGGGCCGTGTTGGGGAGCTGGGCGCGGGAGGGGGGAGGCTGGCCAGCTCCTCCCGCGGGGGCAGCCCCTGACTTGGACTTGACATCGTTCTCCTTTCAGCCACCTATGCTGCCGCTGTCCTGTTCCGCATCTCTGAGGACAAGAACCCAGATTATCGTAAGCGCGTGTCTGTGGAGCTTACCAACTCTCTCTTTAAGCACGACCCGGCTGCCTGGGAGGCTGTGAGTATCTGCTTGGGCTGCAGTAGTGGTGTTCAAGGGCAGCCTTTCTTGGGGGAGGTCAGTTGACCTTGAATTTTTTTTTTTTTGTTTCGTGTTTTCAGGGGCTTGTATATTTTTGTTTTTAAAACACACTCGAATGTTGCCCAGACTGACTTCATACTCAATATTTAGCCAAGGCTGGGCATAAACTTCATGCTCTTCCTATCTCTAACTCCTAAATTTGGAATTACAGGCATGGCTAGATTTTTTTTTTTTCCTTTGAGAGGTTCTTATAGTAGTCCTGAGGCTGCCTGGAGATTCTATGTAGCTAGGCTGGCCTTGAACTCATAGGGATCCTCCTGCCTCTGACCTCCTTGAGTGCTGGGATTAAAGGCACTGGCTTGTTAAAGCCATGTACCACCAGTTCCCCAGGATGGGCGCTTTGTGTGTGGTTGTGTGTGTTGTGTGTTGTATGGATGGACACCCAGGGCTAGGGTCATGCTGAGGCTAGGTTATCTGCCACAATGATGCTACACTGACATCCAGACTGTGCTTTTAATTTGCAACACTGGTTCTGCGGAAATGCCTGCTGCAGCAGCTGTCTGTCCTCTTTCCTCTAATCTCCTCAGGCTGCTCTGGTTGGGGAGGTCGCCTGAGGACATACCCTGGTATCTCTTCACCTCATGAGGCACCTTCTGACGCCTTCTTTGGGAGATTACCTCTTGCCCATTGGCGGAGAGCCAACCAGAGGGTATTCTCATACCTTCCGTGTCATCTCATGTCCTTCCCCAGGCCCAGAGCATGATCCCCATCAACGAACCCTATGCAGAAGGTGAGCATAAGGAACTCTGCAACCCGAGAGCCTGGGGGCTGTGCAGGTGGGAGGGAGGGCTGGACACCTTGGCGGCTGCTGTGTGGTCTCCACCTGTGCTGCAGTCTAGATCCCTCCGTGGCAGGAGTGTGTGTATGGGGTATCAGTGGGTGGAAGTGGAGGATGTAACTATGGGCTGGCTACCCTGCCCCTCCCTACCACCTGCAGACCCCTGGACAAGCCCTTTCTTTTCTTCCCCAGACATGGATGTCCCTACCACCGCCCCATGTACTCCATGATGTGCCCCTTTGACCCCCTGGGCCTCATGTCCATGGACATGGATGGGAGCTACCCCATTGGACACCTCACCTGAGGCCTGCGGCCCCCCTACCCCCCNTTTTGTCTTTTCGAGACAGGGTCTCCCTGTAGCCCCAGCTGTCCTGGAACTCACTCTGTAGACCAGGCTGGCCTTGAACTCACAAAGATCCACCTGCCTCTGCCTCCCAAGTGCTAGGATTAAAGGCATGCGCCACCATGCCCAGCTGAACATTTCTTTTCCTTTTATTAAGTTTTCAGAGTAAAGGCCTTGTCCCATCCCACCACCTCAGCTGTCAGTGTTTTATTTGTATTGCTTTATTTTACTCCAATCCACATGAACTCACAGTTCTGTTTGTTTGTGAGAAAGGGTCTCCCTGTTGCCCCAGCTGACCTAGAACTTGCTATGTAGACTAGGCTGCCCTTCATCTCACAGAGATCCGCCTACCTCTACTTAGAGTAAAGGTGTGTACCACCATGCCCAGCTGAACTCATAGGTTTTTGTCACAGTTTTTGAAGTAATACACAGGAAAAATTACTTTTTTTTTTTGGTCTTCTCGAGACAGGGTCACCCTGTAGCCCCAGCTGGCCTAGAACTTGATGAGTGGACCAGGCTGACCCTGAACTCACAGAGATCCGCCTGCTGCTGACTCCCAAGTGCTAGGATTAAAGGCGTGTGCCACCAGGCCCAGCTGAAAATGACTTATTCTATCCTGGTGAGGGCGAAAAAGGAATCAAAATGATCTACAGTGAGGCTTCAGAAATGTCTCTATGGGTTAAGTGTTTGCTGTGCAGTCACCAGGACCTGATTTTGGATCCCTAGCACTCGAGTAAAGAAGCTGGTGAGGTCCCAGGTGTGCTTGGTACCAGCATTCAGGAGGCAGAAGGAGGTGGATCTCTGTGAATTCAAGGCCAGCCTGGTGTACAGAGTGAGTCCCAGACCAACTGGGGCTACTGGGAGACCCTGTCTCAAAATCACCAAAACAAACAAAAGCTGGGTGAGGCAGCATTTTTGTGACTCCAGTGTTGGGAAGAGTGGATAGAGGAGGAGCCGGTCAGTCTGGCCAAATTGGGAATCTAAGTTCAGGAAGATACCCCGTCTCCAAAAACAAACTAACAAAATAATTGAGGAAAACATCTAACTTCTGACCTCCACACACACATGCACATGTGCTCACATAGACACAAAAAATATCTATGCATCATAATTGTTGGACTATGATAAAGATATACTGAGACCACGCCGACGTGTAGGAGGCTGTGTCTGGCCAGAGGACTGCGGCTCTCAGATTTCTCCCCTTTCTTCATCCTTTCCGGGGATGTCCACATTTTTCTAGTAGACAGGGCAGTGCTGCGCGGGACTGAGGGTACGCTGCCCGGCTTACCTTCCTCCTCGCCCCCACCCTACTCCCTGCCCATGTCCCTCTCAGCTCCTCTACTCATCCGTGGAGAACATTCAGCGTGTGGCCGCCGGGGTTCTGTGCGAGCTGGCCCAGGACAAGGAGGCGGCAGACGCCATCGATGCCGAGGGCGCCTCGGCGCCCCTCATGGAGCTGCTGCACTCGCGCAATGAGGGCACTGGTGAGGGCCGTGTTGGGGAGCTGGGCGCGGGAGGGGGGAGGCTGGCCAGCTCCTCCCGCGGGGGCAGCCCCTGACTTGGACTTGACATCGTTCTCCTTTCAGCCACCTATGCTGCCGCTGTCCTGTTCCGCATCTCTGAGGACAAGAACCCAGATTATCGTAAGCGCGTGTCTGTGGAGCTTACCAACTCTCTCTTTAAGCACGACCCGGCTGCCTGGGAGGCTGTGAGTATCTGCTTGGGCTGCAGTAGTGGGTTACAAGGGCAGCTTTTTGGGGGAGGCTCAGTTGACCTTGAATTTTTTTTTTTTTAGTTTAGTTTTCAGGGCTTGTATATTTTTGTTTTTAAAACACACTCGAATGTTGCCCAGACTGACTTCATACTCAATATTTAGCCAAGGCTGGGCATAAACTTCATGCTCTTCCTATCTCTAACTCCTAAATTCTGGAATTACAGGCATGGCTAGATTTTTTTTTTTTTTTGAGAGGTCTTACTAGGTAGTCCTGACTGGCCTGGATGTAGACCAGGCTGGCCTTGCCTCAAACTCACAGAGATCCTCCTGCTTCTGCCTCCTGAGTGCTGGGATTAAAGGCATGGTTGTTAAAGCCATGTACCACCAGGTTCCCCAAGGATGGGCATTGTGTGTGTGTGTGTGTGTGTGTGTGTGTGTGTGTGTAGGATGGAACCCAGGGCCTAGGGCATGCTAGGCAGGTATCTGCCACTGAGCTACACTGACATCCAGACTGTCCTTTTAATTTGCACACTGGTTCTGCGAAGCCTGCTGCAGCCTGTCTGTCCTCTTTCCTCTACTTCCTCCTCAGAGCTGCTCTGGCTTGGGGAGGTGCCTGAGGACATGCCTGTGTTCTCTTCTCCCTCTGAGGCACCTTCTGACGCCTTCTTTGGGAGTACCTCTCTGCCCTTGCGGGAGAGCCAACCCAGAGGGGTATTCTCATACCTCCCGTGTCTCTCTGTCCTTCCCCAGGCCCAGAGCATGATCCCCATCAACGAACCCTATGCAGAAGGTGAGCATAAGGAACTCTGCAACCCGAGAGCCTGGGGGCTGTGCAGGTGGGAGGGAGGGCTGGACACCTTGGCGGCTGCTGTGTGGTCTCCACCTGTGCTGCAGTCTAGATCCCTCCGTGGCAGGAGTGTGTGTATGGGGTATCAGTGGGTGGAAGTGGAGGATGTAACTATGGGCTGGCTACCCTGCCCCTCCCTACCACCTGCAGACCCCTGGACAAGCCCTTTCTTTTCTTCCCCAGACATGGATGCCACCTACCGCCCCATGTACTCCAGTGATGTGCCCCTTGACCCCCTGGACATGCACATGGACATGGATGGAGACTACCCCATGGACACCTACAGTGATGGCCTGAGGCCCCCCTACCCCACCGCGGACCACATGCTGGCCTAGCTGGCTCCACCTAAGTATGGCCCAGCCCTGCCTTGCGGCCCACCCTCTGCGCATAGCCGTGGCTTCAGTGGCACCTGCTTCTCTCTATGCATCTTTGTTTCTTTCTGTCTGAATATTCTGATAGAGCCGTTCTATTCTCTGATGTAAACCTGGCTCATTTTTTGAGGAAGGAGTATAGGAGTCCCGTTTTTTTTTTTTTTTCTTCTTTTTTATTTGAAAAAAATGTTTAATTGCACATGTATGTATGTATCTGTGTGGGTTTCTGCACATGAGTGCAGGTACCTTCACAAGTCAGGAGTGTCAGGTTCACCAGGAGCTGGAGCTGTGGGTGATTGCAAACTCTTCTGATGTGGTCGCTGAGAACTGAACTCAGGTTTTCTAGATGAGCAGTATGCGCTCTTAACTGCTGAGCCAACTTGCTAGTCCTAGTCCTGGGTTTTTGACCTTCCTCAAGTAAGGTGTGATCTGGCTTGCTTTATTATATTGTGTTTTGTTTTGAGACAGGGTTTTACTATGTAGTCCTGGCTGAGCTAGAACTTGCTATATAGGACAGGCTGGCCTTGAACTCATAGATACTCCTTCCTCTGTTTCCCAAGTGCTGAATGGATTAAAGGTGTGCGCCACCATGCCCAGTAATAACATCATCATCATTGAGACAGGATTTTTTTTTTTTATTCTGTATCCAGGGTTGACCTGGAACTCACTGTGTAGCCCAGGGTGGCCTCGGATTGTGGGAAGGTTTACTCCCTGCTTTACCCTCCGATGTAGGAGTTACAGGTTTACATAAACCATGCTTGGTGCTACCTTTTTTTTTATTCTTTTATGACATTGGAAATTGAATGAAGAGCATTGTGGATGTTAGGCAAGTGCCCTGCCACTAAGCTGCACCATAGCCTTCATTTTAGGCTACCGATCTCTATCTGGAGCCCAAGTCTGCCCTGAACTTGCAGTCTTCCTGCTTATACTCTTAAGTGGCCGAGGTTACAGGCCTGTACTGCTGGGCTGGGCTCCCTGTTCTTCTTGCCTCTTTGCTTGGTGTCCTGCTTCTCCAGCTACTTCTACTGAAAGTTGTTCTGGGCTGGTAGGTGGGTGCCACTTCTGTGGAATGCCGGTCTGCCGAGCCCCTGACCCCTGTGTCTGTGCCCCCTACAGGAGCCGTTCCTTACCTGGAAAGCTCTCAAGCAGGCTGTGGGATGAGACAGAAAAGTGCCTGAGCTGCGAGACCCAGCCTCGACTTCCTGATGAACCCACACTCCAGAGGGCTCCTCCGCAGGGTTTCTTGGGATGGTCTTCTGCTTTTGCTTTTCCGTCCTGGGTTGTGGGTCCAGGCTGGACACTCTGTTCTTGTCCCTATGGCTCTGGCCACTAAAGCTTTAGACTCAGCCTGTTTCCTGCCACAACACCCCTCTCTGCCCATCTCCAGCTGCTTGGGCCCCCAGGGCTTCCATTTTTTTCTGGGGCTGATTTTCTCATTGAACTCCAGCATTCAAATGTCCTGACCTCTCTGGGTATCGAAGACCCAGTTTCAAGGCCCGAAGCCTCAACATCCAAAACTTCTCTTGAAAAAAGTTCGAGGACCTTCCAAGAGAATAAAAGATGTGGATTCTGAGAAACAGCGCCCCCTTCAGGAATGGCCCCTCTCTCTAGAATGTTGTCTGTTTTGTCCCTCCCCGGGGGAGCTCTGGGAACAGCTCCCTCCCACCCTGCTCACATTGGCCCAGCTGACCTGCAGAAGTGCCCTTGCTGACCCCTCTGGTGTGTGGTGAGGGGCTTTCTCTTCTCCTTCCTGTCTTAGACTCTGCCTGTCACCCACTGCACATGGGTAATTGGGGAAGAGGGAGACCCAACAGAGAATTTTATGACCGCTTTATGTTTTTGGTTATTGGTTTCTTTTTTTTTTTTTTTTTTGTATAGACCAAAGCAAAGAAAATAAAATAACACAGAGATCCAACTGAGGGTGTTAAGTGCTGTTCTATAGGGGAGGCGGGGAAGGGTGCTCTGCTAGCAGCCGGTGTTCCCTTGGCTGGATCCTGCCTGTCCTCATGCCTGGGTGAGGCCTGTGGGGAGAATGGACTGTTTGAAGAGCTGGAATGGATTTACTCCCATATCCTGGCAGGACCTTAGAAGGCTAGGACATGGGGATAGGTGACTAAGGACGCCCTGCTTTAGGGACACCAGCTCCTTTCTGGCCTCGGCCTCTGGTGCAGCTCTGCTGTCTGGCTGTAATGTGGGTGTGACAGATGTCTCCCAAACTTAAGCTTTCTGTGGTCTATGGCTTGGTGTCCAGGCTTCTGGGCCCCCCCTCCCTGCGCTCCCCCTGCTGCTTACAATGCTCAGGAACACCAGTGGCAGCCAGCACCCTCTGTCCTCTCCGCTCTCTCATGCCTCCTGGTCTTTACTCACACTATATTGTTCCAGCATGCCTGAAATGTCTCTATCTATCTATCTATCTATCTATCTATCTATCTATCTATCTATCATCATCTCTATCTCTCTTTCTCTCTCTCTTTCTTTCCTGGTCCATGGCATCCAGCTCAGAATTGCCACAGAAACTCTATGGCCAGACTAAACCTGGGGTCTTCTTTCATGGCGCCTGACACCTTCATGGAAATGGTTGTCATTTCACCCAGCACACTCTGCAATCCTAAGTTCCCCTTTCTGAGATGGGATGGTCATGTACCCAGAAAACTGGAGAATGGGACTCCTGTGCATTGCTCCAGCAGGGCCCAACATCTGCTTCCTACACCTGCCTGAAGCCCAGGCCAGGGCCCAAGGTTCACAGAGCATTGCCGCCCCAATGCCTGCACAGTCTACCATATGTGAGGATGAAATGAAGAAATAACAGGGAAGAAGGGTGCTAGGGTGGAAGCAGGAAGCCCAGCCAGGAGTTGGCTGGGCTATCAGGCAAGGATGAGGAGACACAGCGGAACTCCAGGGGAGGAGGGGAGAGGGAGGGTACACAGTGTTCAGAGATCACAAGGAGGTCACTTAACAACCATGTTCTTTATCTGGTTGTGGTGATCCAGGCCTTGGCAGAACATTGATTGGGTAATTTGAGGAGAATCTGGTAAAGGTATAATGTTCAACACCAAGCAGGAACAGGACACAGGAAGAGGTCAACATCCGTAGGTGGGCGGGAGGAACCTGGCTTGGCGTGGGAGGCCGGGGCCGGAGGATTGGTGGCTGGGCATGGAGGGTCCCGTAGGATCCCGTATCTGGGGCTAATGGTCCTAATGAGGCAAGCTGAGACATCACTCCTCCTGCCTGGTGTCTGCTGCCTGTTGGCCTACCCCATATAGAAAGCAAATAGCCCGCTGCAGCTGCCTAGCACAGAGCAGAGAGACGTGGAGATCTCGTTGTGATCTCCCAGCAGACTAGCCACCTCCATCTTTCCAAAAGAGGATGGGAGATGGTTTTCAAGGAGGATTTGCAATCTCTAGCCCCATAACAGGCAATGAGGATGAAAGAAAAGAGGAAGTAAAGCCTCTGCAGAAAGTTTGCAGGTTAATTCCAGTCAATTGAGTCAGACCTTCTAGCTTCCCAGCAGCCTGGCCCAAAAGGGCACGTTAATCTCAGTACTATTCATTTCCATCTTCATTTAGGAGATAGCTATGACCTTCAGGAAGTCAGTTCATTTCTTTGAGTATCTACTTATCTACAAAATAGGGCTAGGGCTGAGCTGCAGCTCAGTGGTAGAGCATAAGTATGTATGTGCAAGGCTTTGGGTTCTCCACACTTAGCAGGAGCCATGCCTGCCCTGCTGGCCAAATGTGATGATGAAAAGAGATTTCAAGGGAAAGGGGCAAACCAAGGTACACTGGGTGTGAACTGGGTCTGTGCCACGTGACCAATGTTTCTGCTGAAGAGTTTGGGAAATGGAGACTATTCCAACTGCATGCAGTGAATGTCAGGGCTCTGGCAGCGAATGGAGGTAGAAGACTCCGGATACATAGCTCCTGTGGCCTGCCACAGACAGGGATGAGCCCCCCAGGCGGGTTCCATTTCCTCTGTGGGTGGCCTGGTCAGGGGGCAGCAGTGGAACTGAGTGGGTGTTTCCAAGACAGACTGACAGCTGGACTTCGATCACGTGGCAGACAAGCTGGAGCAGCCATTACCAAGGAACAGAAAACTCTGTGCTGTGGGCGTGGAGGGAGGGAGCCATTGTCACCCACCACAGCTGACATTTCCACAATGGAGTCAGCAACAGCAGAGGAAGCTGAGACGCCTGTCAAAAAGGCAGGTGCCAAGAAAAAAAAAAAAACAGGCACAATGTATTAACTGATTGCTAGGCATAGGAACTGTGAAAGGATATTTCTCTATCTAGAGCCAAATTCAATAGTAAAGTGTTTATAAGTTGTGTAATTAAGNTTCTCTCTATGCATCTTTGTTTCTTTCTGTCTGAATATTCTGATAGAGCCGTTCTATTCTCTGATGTAAACCTGGCTCATTTTTTGAGGAAGGAGTATAGGAGTCCCGTTTTTTTTTTTTTTTCTTTCTTTTTTAATTTGAACAAAAATGTTCTAATTGCACATATTATGTATCTGTGTGGGTTTGCACATGAGTGCAGGTCCTTCACAAGTAGGAGTTCACGGTTCACGGACGCTGGAGCTGTGGGATGATTGCACAACTCTTTCTGATGGGTGTGCGGAGACTGAACTCAGGTTTTCTCGCATAGCAGTTATGCCCTCTCAACTGTGAACCACTTTCTCGTCTAGTCCTGGGTTTTTGACTTCCTCAAGTAAGCGTGTGACTCTGGCTTGCTTTATTATATGTGTTTTGTTTTTGAGACAGGGTTACTATGTAGTCCTGGCGAAGCTAGAACTTGCTATATACGGCGGCTGGCTTGACACTCAATAGACTCACTCCCCCCTTCCTCTTGTTTCCAAGTGCTGAATCGGATTAAAGAGTGTTGCCGCCACATGCCCAGTAATAAATCCATCATCATATGAGCAGACAGTTTTTTTTTTTTATTCTGTATCCAGGGTTTGACCTGGAACTTCACTGTGTAGCCAGGGTGGCTCGTCCTGTGCGGCAAGCGTTCTCACTCCCTGCTTTACCCTCCGATGTAGGAGTTACAGGTTTACATAAACCATGCTTGGTGCTACCTTTTTACTTCTTTTATGACATTGGAAATTGAATGCAGAGCATTGTGGCATGTCTACGGCAAGTGCCCTGCCACTACTGCACCATACGCCTTCATCTTTACCGGCTACCGCATCTCTATCGGACCAAGTCTGCTGAACTTGCAGTCTTCCTGCTTATACTCTTACAGCGCCGAGGTTACAGGCCGTACTGCTGGGCTGGCGCTCCCTGTTCTATCCCTTCGCCTCTTTGCTTGGTGTCCTGCTTCTCCAGCTACTTCTACTGAAAGTTGTTCTGGGCTGGTAGGTGGGTGCCACTTCTGTGGAATGCCGGTCTGCCGAGCCCCTGACCCCTGTGTCTGTGCCCCCTACAGGAGCCGTTCCTTACCTGGAAAGCTCTCAAGCAGGCTGTGGGATGAGACAGAAAAGTGCCTGAGCTGCGAGACCCAGCCTCGACTTCCTGATGAACCCACACTCCAGAGGGCTCCTCCGCAGGGTTTCTTGGGATGGTCTTCTGCTCTTGCTTTTCCGCCCTGGGTTGTGGGTCCAGGCTGGACACTCTGTTCTTGTCCCTATGGCTCTGGCCACTAAAGCTTTAGACTCAGCCTGTTTCCTGCCACAACACCCCTCTCTGCCCATCTCCAGCTGCTTGGGCCCCCAGGGCTTCCATTTTTTTCTGGGGCTGATTTTCTCATTGAACTCCAGCATTCAAATGTCCTGACCTCTCTGGGTATCGAAGACCCAGTTTCAAGGCCCGAAGCCTCAACATCCAAAACTTCTCTTGAAAAAAGTTCGAGGACCTTCCAAGAGAATAAAAGATGTGGATTCTGAGAAACAGCGCCCCCTTCAGGAATGGCCCCTCTCTCTAGAATGTTGTATGTTTTGTCCCTCCCGGGGGAGCTCTGGGAACAGCTCCCTCCCACCCTGCCCACAATTGGCCCAGCTGACTCTGCAGAAGTGCCCTTGCTGACCCCTCTGGTGTGTGGTGAGGGGCTTTCTCTTCTCCTTCCTGTCTTAGACTCTGCCTGTCACCCACTGCACATGGGTAATTGGGGAAGAGGGCTAGCAGACAACAGAGAGAATTTTATGACCCCGCATTTTGTTGGTTTGGTTATTTAGGTTTACTTTTTTTTTTTTTTTTTTGTATACGACATCAAAGCAAAGAAAATAAAATAACACAGAGATCAACTGAGGGTGGTTAAGTGCTGTTCTAATAGGGAGGCGGGGAAGGTGGCTCTGGCTAGCAGCCGTGTTACCCTTGGCTGGATCCTGCCTGTCCTCATGCCTGGGTGAGGCCTGTGGGGAGAATGGACTGTTTGAAGAGCTGGAATGGATTTACTCCCATATCCTGGCAGGACCTTAGAAGGCTAGGACATGGGGATAGGTGACTAAGGACGCCCTGCTTTAGGGACACCAGCTCCTTTCTGGCCTCGGCCTCTGGTGCAGCTCTGCTGTCTGGCTGTAATGTGGGTGTGACAGATGTCTCCCAAACTTAAGCTTTCTGTGGTCTATGGCTTGGTGTCCAGGCTTCTGGGCCCCCCCTCCCTGCGCTCCCCCTGCTGCTTACAATGTCAGGAACACCAGTGGGTCAGCCAGCTAACCTCAATGTCCTCTCCGCTCTCTCATGCCTCCTGGTCTTTACTCACACTATATTGTTCCAGCATGCCTGAAATGTCTCTATCTAATCTATCTATCTATCTATCTATCTAATCTCATCTATCTATCATCGATCTATATCTATCTTTCTCTCTCTCACTTTTTTTCTTCTGTGTACCATGGCATCCAGCTCAGATTGCCACAGAAACTCTATGGCCAGACTAAACCTGGGGTCTTCTTTCATGGCGCCTGACACCTTCATGGAAATGGTTGTCATTTCACCCAGCACACTCTGCAATCCTAAGTTCCCCTTTCTGAGATGGGATGGTCATGTACCCAGAAAACTGGAGAATGGGACTCCTGTGCATTGCTCCAGCAGGGCCCAACATCTGCTTCCTACACCTGCCTGAAGCCCAGGCCAGGGCCCAAGGTTCACAGAGCATTGCCGCCCCAATGCCTGCACAGTCTACCATATGTGAGGATGAAATGAAGAAATAAACAGGGAAGAAGGGTTGGCTAGGGTGGAAGCAGGAAGGACCCAGCCAGGAGTTGTTGCTGGGCTATCAGGCACAGGATGAGGAGACACAGCGGAACTCAGGGGAGGAGGGGAGAGGGAGGGTGACACAGTGGTCGCGATCACAAGGAGGTCACTTAACAACCATGTTCTTTATTGGGTTGTGGTGATCCAGGCCTTGGCAGAACATTGATTGGGTAATTTGAGGAGAATCTGGTAAAGGTATAATGTTTCAACCCCAAGCAGGAACAGGACACACGGAAGAGTCAACATACCGTAGGTGGGCGGGAGGAACCTGGCTTGGCGTGGGAGGCCGGGGCCGGAGGATTGGTGGCTGGGCATGGAGGGTCCCGTAGGATCCCGTATCTGGGGCTAATGGTCCTAATGAGGCAAGCTGAAATCACTCCTCCTGCCTGGTGTCTGCTGCCTGTTGGCCTACCCATATAGAAAGCAAATAGCCCGCTGCAGCTGCCTAGCACAGAGCAGAGAGACGTGGAGATCTCGTTGTGATCTCCCAGCAGACTAGCCACCTCCATCTTTCCAAAAGAGGATGGGAGATGGTTTTCAAGGAGGATTTGCAATCTCTAGCCCCATAACAGGCAATGAGGATGAAAGAAAAGAGGAAGTAAAGCCTCTGCAGAAAGTTTGCAGGTTAATTCCAGTCAATTGAGTCAGACCTTCTAGCTTCCCAGCAGCCTGGCCCAAAAGGGCACGTTAATCTCAGTACTATTCATTTCCATCTTCATTTAGGAGATAGCTATGACCTTCAGGAAGTCAGTTCATTTCTTTGAGTATCTACTTATCTACAAAATAGGGCTAGGCTAGCTAGAGTCACGTGGAGACATAATAGTATGAAATGCAAGGTGGTCTACACTTAGCAGGAGCCATGCGCGAAAAATGATAAAAGATGATGAAACAGAAGATATTAGGGAAGAGGGCAAACCAAGGTACACTGGGTTGCTGAACTGGGTTGTGCAGCGTGACAATTCTGTGAAAGTTGGGAAATGGAAGACTATGTCCAATGATGAGGAATAGCTCTGGCAGCGAATGGAGGTAGAAGACTCCGGATACATAGCTCCTGTGCCGGGGGGGGGGTGCCACAGACAGGGATGAGCCCCCCAGGCGGGTTCCATTTCCTCTGTGGGTGGCCTGGTCAGGGGGCAGCAGTGGAACTGAGTGGGTGTTTCCAAGACAGACTGACAGCTGGACTTCGATCACGTGGCAGACAAGCTGGAGCAGCCATTACCAAGGAACAGAAAACTCTGTGCTGTGGGCGTGGAGGGAGGGAGCCATTGTCACACACACAGCTGACATTTCCACAATGGAGTCAGCCAACAGCAAGAGAAGCTGAGACGCCTGTCAAAAAGGCATTGAGCAAACAAAAAAAAAAAAAAAAAAAAAAAACGCAAAGCTGGGGCGTCGGTGACGCTCCCCTTTAATCCCAGCACTCGGGGGAGGCAGAGGCAGGCGGATCTTTGTGAGTTCAAGGCCAGCCTGGTCTACAGAGTGAGTTCCAGGACAACTGGGGCTACAGGGAGACCCTGTCTCAAAAAAGACCCAAAAAACCCCCCAAAACAAAAAACAAACCAAAAAGGCAGGAGCTGGGGCTGGAGAGACGGCTCAGCAGTTAAGAGCACTGGCTGCTCTTGCAAAAGACCCCGGTTGTCTCCAGCACCACATGGCAACTAACAACTGTCTGTAACTCCAGCTCCAGTGGACCCAATGCCCTCATTTGGCCTTCGTGCACATTACATGGCATGGGTGCACTTACATGCGGGCAAAACAATCAAAATAGAAATATATAGCTGGGCATGGTGGCACACACCTTTAATCCCAGCACTCAGGAGACAGAGGCAGGTGGATTTCTGAGAGTTCAAGGTCAGCCTGGTCTATGTAGTGAGTTCCAGGCCAGCTGGAGCTACAGGGAGACCCTCAAAAAGCCATATATATATATATATATAAAATCTGAACAAACTAGAGTATTTAGGAATTACTGAGATGGAACCCTAAATACTACAGTTTGACCTGAAATCTCAAGATTTCAGGTCATACACAAGACATGGGCACAATTTGAGAAATTCATTTGACTCCCAAATTTACAATAACATGTATCCAGATATGGTGACTAACCACTATTATCCCAGCACTCAGGAGACTGAGGCATGAAGACCATGAATTGCAGAAAATAAGATATGTAGAGGCAGGGTTGCTCAGTGGTTAATGCTTGCTGCTATTGCAGAGGACCTGAGTTCAGTTCCCAGGTCACAACTAGCAGTAACTCCAGCTCCAGGGGATCTGATGTCCTCTTTTGGCCTCCATAGGCACCTGTATACATCACACACACACACACACACACACACACACACACAATCTTTTTAAAGAGATGGAGACAGGAGAATCAAGAGTTTGAGGTCATCTTTGCTTCATAGCAAGTTTAAGGCAAGCATGGGTTATATAAGACTCAGCTCCAAGGAGAGAGAGACAGATAAATACATATGTATCTGTGTATGTCATACATATATATCAATATGTGAGATTTGTTATAAGTAGTTGGCCTATGTATCATAAGGAACTGACAGAAGCTGGAAGATAGAGAAAGCAGTGATATTCTGTCCAAGTCTTCTGTGGGCCTGGGGAGCTCTTGTCAGAAGTGCCAGTCTGGGGGCAAGAGGAGAGGAGACTAAATGTCCCGGCTCGAACAATGAGGAGGAAAAGGGCAGATTCATTCCTCTGCTCTTGGCTCCACTGAGGCCAGCTGGAGCTGCCCACACAGCACAGCAGCTCTACCGAGTCCCTGGACTTGAACACTTCTTCATTCCTTTGTTCTTTCGATGGTTTCCTGAGGGCCGCTTCAGGGTCCTTGGAATTGCGACATCCACCGTCCTTGTCTTCAGGGGAGAAGGGACAGTAAGGCATCCCAGCAGAGCAAGGTGCAAGTGGCATTGTGCTTAGGAGCCCGAGAGGCAGCAGTGGGGTGATCCCGAGCCTGAGACGATGATGATGTCTACATCTAAAGGGAACAAGCTCACTGGGCAGCAGGGAGGGTTCTGGCTCCTGAGGCAAAGCAGGAAGTACTGAGGCCCCAGCTAGGTGGAGAGTGGGAAGAGAAGGTGGGTTTCCAAGCTCAGCTGCTACAGCAGTCAGACGCCAACAGTGAAGTGGGTGGTGGATTCTGACTGGAGACTGTGGGGGTGAGAGGGAGCCCACTCCCTGGGTTTCCTCTGGAAGGCCTGTGACCTCCAGTGAAGCTATCCTGCGGCCATCCTTGGAGAAACAGTAAGAACTGGTCTTTCTATGCCAGGTGTGGTGCATACCTTTAATCCCAGCACTCGGAGGCAGAGGCAGGCGGATCTTTGTGAGTTCAAGGCCAGCCTGGTCTACAGAGTGAGTTCTAGGACAGCTGGGGCTACAGGGAGACCCTGTCTCGAAAAGACCAAAAACAAAAAAAAAGAACTGGCCCGGCCCTTCTCATCCCTTCTCATCACTACTTCAGGCCACTTTTGTGCCTGGCCTTGTGCTCAGTGATTCATCCAGAATGACCCAGATAAACCCTTTCTTTTTCCTTCCTTCCTTCCTTCCTTCCTTCCTTCCTTCCTTCCTTCCTTCCTTCCTTCTCCCTCCCTCCCTTCCTGTCCTCCCCTCTCTTCTACCAGTCCTCCTCTCTCTGCCTCTCCTCTTCCCTTCCCTTGGTTGTTAGCCGCCATGTGGGTCCTGGGAACTGAACCCAGATGCTCTGCAAGACTAGCCAGTGCTCTTAACCGCATCGCTCCAGCCCCAGTGCTCTTTACTCGAGGCTATGAAGCTCAAGTGGCCAGCCTGGGAACTTGATTTTACAAACAGTACTCAGAACAGCCATTAATTAGTTGTTTGTGGAGCCCTAGTGAGTGTGAAGTGCTACTGCACAGTCTCAGCCAATGGCCAAGGCCTGGTGTGTGAGATGCAGGCATCTGATGCTCAGAGAAGTTAGGAAATGTGGCGGAGACAGCACAGCTAGTGAGAACTTCAGGCTGGGATTTGAATGCCAGGTATGTGGCTCACTCCCAGTCTACCTCCCCCGCCCTCCATGATGTAGACTGGGCTCAGGCCTCCACTGATGCTTTGGATCTGTTGGCAGCCACTCTGGGTAGCTAAGTGCCAGCTGAAAGCAGGAGAGAGGGCTCTCACGAACGAACGGAGCTGGTGAGATGCAGGCCCATCCCAGGAACCCCCAAGGGAAGATCTACCATCAGAAACAACTTGGTGCACGCCTGTGAGCCCAGGTGCTCAGGAAGCAGAGGCAGGGGGATTGTGAGTTCAAGGGCTGCCTGGGCTTCAGAGCTAGTTCAAGGCCAACCTGGACAATACAATTTAGCTGCCTATCAATAAAAAGGAAAAAAGGGCTGAGGCTATAGCTGAGGGGTAGGGTGCCTGCCTAGTATGTGTGAGGCCAGTGCCTCAAAGAAGTAGGACCCAGGATGGTGAGGAGTTACAAAGAAGGCTGTACTCCAAGCAGAAGTCTGAAGGAAGACTTTTCTGGAATGAAGGATGTTGAAGATACACGCATGGGCCACTATCCTGTGCTCCCTGTCACTGAGGTATTTAGGCTGGGGAGATTCTGTAGCCTCAGATGAAAGGGTCCCCCAGAGGGCCTAGATGAAGTCACCTAAGCTTCCCTAGAGGCCCCTGGTCCTCAAACCCCTGGGCCTGAGCCGTGGCCATGCAGTACCTGTGATGAGAGGGCACAGGGCGATTCTTCTGCCTGGAACGGCTGGGATCCTACTCAAAGGTTCTGACGCCCCTCAGGGGTCGGCTCACAGCCCCCTGCCTGTCCTACCCCTGCTCAGTCCATCTTCCCCAGGTGGCAGGTGGGAACTGGGCATCCCAGCAGAGCCCTTGATAATCGCTCTTCTTATCAGGAACCAGTGCTCCGCTCAGTGAGGTCTCGGAGAGGAACATCTCACAAAGTGTGTTTTTATTAACTCTCAAATCAGCCCTGTGATTTCACGCATGGCGTAGACTGTACTGGGCAGGACAGACGCAGTGACGTTTAGTAAGCTATGAGTGGCGACTGGGATGCAGCCAGACAGCCCCTCGCCCTTTCGTTGTACTCAACTCTGGTTTGTCGTTAGGCGGCTGGAGGACTGGAGGTCTGGGAGACAGTCTGCTCCCCAACATTCCTTCTCCAAGCTGCTGGGCTTCCTTAGGGCCACTCCATGTTCTGGGACGAAGTCCTCCAGGTTCTGCCCCCCTCGCCTCCCTGCCTCGGCTCTGCCAGAGCGCTGCTCCATGTTTTCCGCAGCTGGGCAGGAAGGTAGGAACCCCTTTCTCCCTGCTATCCCCCCAAAACGCGTGCCTCTGGCTCTTGCAGCCCTTCCTAACCTGCTTCCGCCCTTGCTAAGCATTTGTACTGTGCTCTGCCTTTTCTTTTTTTTTTTTTTTTTTTTTTGTCTTTTTGAGACAGGGTCTCCCTGTAGCCCCAGCTGTCCTGGAACTCACTCTGTAGACCAGGCTGGCCTTGAACTCACAAAGATCCGCCTGTCTCTGCCTCCTAAGTGCTAGGATTAAAGGCGTGCGCCACCATACCCAGCTTGTGCTCTGCCTTTTCATACCAGCCAGTGACCTCAAAGCCTCTGCTAAGTAGGACCTACCAGTCATGATCCACATCTTGCACATGAGAGAAACTGAGACTAAGAGAGATCTTACCAAAGTCTCCAAGAGGCTCCTGATGTCCTCTGTCAACTCTTCTGGGAGCTCCGGGCAGCTGTTGAGAGGCCGTCTGCAGAGGCTCCGTGGGTCCATCATGGGATGGGGAGTCAGGCACATTTCTGGAACCCTACCAGGCACACAGTGTGCAGGTCACTACAAGCATGTGTGAGGCTTTCTTACCCATGGCACAGTAGATTTTGGTCCAACTGAGATCTTCACACACAAGGAAAAACACACTCAAAGGTAGGCCAAGGCCCTCCTTTCTAAGGATCGGATCGTAATGCAGACAGAGACAGCAAAGACTTCTCTGGGCTCCCTGGAGGAGGCATGGATGAGCCACGACTTGGGAGGGGTGCTCAGCGGCCTGTTCACTGCTTACCTACGCTCTTCACTTGCTAAGTTGTTCATCAGTATCTATTGAGTGCCAGGCTCTGGGATACAGAGATGAAGATGTCCATTGCTTACCTGGAGATGGTCTGGCAGGATGGAGGTTAGTGTATATAGCATGTCAAAGGAATATTCAAGACAGACACAGAGAGGGGTAAAAGAAACTACCCGTGAAGAGCGCTAGAGGCAGAGCTTGGCAGTCCCGGCCGGCCAGATACCACTTGGCGGGGACAGAGAGGAATCCCAGGTTTATAGGTAAAGGGAAAACTCCTATCTCATTCCTCCAAAGATCAGTGCCTGTCAGGATGGGGAAATGCTGCTGGTTACATCAGAGACAAGAGGTTGCTCCTGTCACAAGCTGTGTCGGGCATGGAAGCTGTTCTGGTCTGGTCTTGTTTTGCCCAATGTGGAAAGCTGAGATGGAGGGAAGTATTTGGAGAGCCCAGGGCCTCACAAATCCATCTTTGTGCATCAGTACCATAAGCACTGAGCTTACAGGCCCATGCCACCAGATCCAGCTTAGAATGTTTTTTATGTACCTAGGGTGAAATACATAAGAGCAGAAAGGAAATTCACTTACTGAAATATAGCCGTGAGCCTTCCACCATATGGGTTTCAGAGATTAAACTCAGGTGGTCAGGCTTGGCAGCAAGTGCCTTTATCTGTTGAGCCATCTGCCAGCCTCTCTCTCTTTTTTATTTATTTATTTATTTATTTATTTATTTTAGATAGAATCTCACTGTGTTGCCGAGGCTGGCCTGGAACTCCTTGGCTCTAGAGATCCTCCTGCCCACTCCCCTCCTGAGTACTTGGGACTAGTGTGTGCTGTTGTCCCTGGCTAATGTGGCAGTAGTTTCTATTTACAGAGAAGATGAAATAAAAGAACACACATACACACAAAGAATGGCACATGTCTGTTATCCCAGCACCTTGGAGGTAGAAGGAGAAGGATGGGGTGGGGGTTCAGGTCATTTTCAGCTACATACTGAGTTTGAGGTCTATATTACATAAGAACCTGACTGAAAAAAAAAAATAGCAAATCGTTGGGGCTAAGTAAATGTGAGTTTCTCTGAAGCCAGCTCCTTAAAGTGTTGCTGGAAGGGCTCAAAGCCAGCATGGGGCACTAGCATCCCGGGAGGGGCTCAGTGCTCTCTGTGAGGCCAGGGGAAGGAGCTAAGAGGGTTGGAGAGCCAAGCATCCTTCCGGACTGGCAGCCTGCCGTGTGTTACCTGGCCACCTGACCAGCTCACCCTTCCTGGCAGCAGGGTGCCCTGCCCCCGCTGCTGCTGCTTTCTACAGATCCCCTCAGCCCGGGGACTTGCCAACCTACGGGACCAGGCTGAACCCAGGTCTCAAGGTCTGGTCTCTGGAGCAGGTGGAGGCGGTTAGGGCTGTAGGGCTGTATGTGAGAAAAGAGGGCCTGATTGTACCAGTGTGCCAGTGAGGGTCTGTGGCTCTGATCTTTGTGGTTCCCAGGCTCCTTGGAGGTTTCCTGGAGGCACGTCCCTGGGTTAGGGCACCTGTGTTGACATCAGGAGCACTGGTTTGGGAGTGCAGAACCTTAGGCTTTCCCTCTAACTGGCAAGTCAGTCAGTTTTCTCCGTGTCCTTTAGGAATCACTGCGGCCGCCACTCCCATCCGCCATGCCATCACACTATGAGTTTATCCTCGTATTCATCCAAAAGGTATTGATTGGGCGCCCCATTAGTCCAAAGAATATAAAACAGAAAAAAAAAAAAAAAGACGCTGCCCTAATCGTTGATGAAATAGATCCTCTGGGAAAGAGTAACCTTATGTGCTGGAGACAGGACAACAAGGAGGTCAGCGGTGGGGATCACCAACATCTTTCTAGAACAGGTCCAGAGGCGCAGCAGGGTGAGCCTGCCAGCCCATGTCTGCGGGGGGCTCCTAGAGAACAAGAGCCAGAGAAGGGGTGGGGAGTGCACGGGTTAGGTGCGGAGGGAACCACTCCGCCTGGACCTGCCTTACATCCCTCTTCACCACACTGTTCTGGCTTCTTGCTCCTTGAGGCCTTGGCCAGCAGGGGGCGCGAGGCACAGAAGGCAGCACACGTGGACTTCCTGCTGGGTTGGAGTGGGATGTAGTGGCCATTGCCCAGGAGCTAAGGGTGAGAGCAGCTCCCCACCACCCAAGGCCTTCAGGAGACAGCAGAGGGAGGTGGTGAGTCAGTCTCCTTCATCCCCAGTTCTTGACTCTCAGGAACTCAATTGGATACCTTTCCCAGATGACTCTGTGTGTGTGTGTGTGTGTGTGTGTGTGTGTATTTATAATTTTTTTTTTTTTTGGTCTTTTCAAGACAGGGTCTCCCTATAGCCCCAGGTGATCTGGAACTCACTCTGTAGACCAGGCTGGCCTTGAACTCACAGAGATCCGCCTGCGTCTGCCTCGGAGTGCTAGGATTAAGGGTGTGTGCCACCACACCCAGCTTAAAGACAGTTCTTAGCCTCCATGTGGGTGCTGGGAATTGAACCCAGGTCCTCTGCAAGAGCAGTCTTAACCACTGAGCCATCTCTCCGGCCCCTATTTAATGCAATACCAGCAGAAGCCAGAAGAGGGCGATGGATTCCACCGGACCTGGACTTAATGGAGGTTGTTAGTCTCCTTGTGGATGTGGGGATTTGAACCAGGGTCCTTTGCAAGATCAGTCAGTGCTCTCAACTGCTGAGCCATCTCTCCAGCCACCAGGTGACTTTTCCAGGGTCAGGCCAGGGCAGAAGCAGCTGTGCCCCAACTTCATGAGCAGATAGGGGAAAGACCTAGTTATGAGGGTTTACAGTCTCCTCTTCTCCTGTCCTCACTCTGGTCCAGCAGGGATTCTGGTGGGCACACTGGGAGGTAGGGCAGAGGACCTCTCTGTCTTCCCTTCCGGAAGAGCAAGGGAGAAGGAAAAGGCTTAGCAGACAGAGTGGTGGATCAGAGTCCCCTCTGGTCTCCTAGCAGCTCTGGGTCCTGGAGAGGCCACGGTGATGCCTTAGGGAAGTTGAAACCCTGGCTTTTCCATTTCTGTACAGAGGAAAAGCCCGGGGCGAGGCTGTGGCCGAATGTGGACTGACACTGCCCTCTCGTGGCTTCATTCAGAATTGCCCAATTCCAATGTTATGACCAATTTCACCTTTCTGTTTCATTATCCTTCTTCAACCGGTTTTCCCTGGAGCCTCTCTGCTACTTCTCCATGACCTACAAGAATGCACAGGAATTTAAAGAGCTCCCACTCTGTGCTCTGTTCTGTTATTGGTGCAGGCACAGAGAGACTGTCCAGAAATGTGGAGCCTGTCAGCAGAGCCACTGGGCAGAACACTGGAGCTGTGGCCTCATCAGATCTGGGATGGTCAGATGCCAACACAACCACCTCTCCTGTTCTCCAACCTCACTGTTCACAAACACTGGGCTGTGTCTCCTTCAAGCTTATTTTATTTATTTTAATTTTATTTTATGTATGTGAATGCTTTTTGAGACAAGGTCTCCTTGTAGCTCCAGCTGTTCTAGAACTCAGTCTGTAGACCAGGCTGGCCTTGAACTCACAGAGATCTGCCTGCCTCTGCCTCCTAAGTGCTAGGATTAAAGGTGTGCACCACCACGCCTGGCATGTGTGAATGTTTTGCCTGCATGTACACAAGTGCCACTGGAAGCCAAAAGAGGCACTGGAGTCCCTGGGATTGGAGTTATGGATGGTTGTTAGCCACCACGTGGGTGTTGGGAACAGCGAGTACTCTCAACCACTGAACCATCTCTCCAACCCCTCCTTCAAGCTTTTTTGGTGACAATAAAAACATACACAGTGGGGGAGGAGTGGTGGCCCACACCTGTGATCCCAGCTCTTTAGGAGATTGGGACAGGAGGATCTGCATAGTTTTTGTTTGTTTGTTTGTTTGTTTGTTTTGGTCTTTTCGAGACAGGGTCTCCCTGTAGCCCCAGCTGTCCTGGAACTCACTCTGTAGACCAGGCTGGCCTTGAACTCACAAAGATCCGCCTGCCTCTGCCTCCCAAGTGCTAGGATTAAAGGCGTGCGCCACCTACCACCGGCCATATATTTTTTTTTTGGGGGGGGGGATCTGAATATTTTACACTCCAGAGAGGCAGTATCAGGCAAATCTCTGTGAGCTCAAGGCCAGCTTATTCTACGTGGCAAGTTACAGATCAGCCAAGGCTACCACGAGACCCGGTCTCCAAAAGAAAAAGTTTGAGAACCAAAGTACCAAGATGGTAGAATGTTCGGCCCTAAATGGGACATCTGTGTCACCTCTCTCCAAGGCTCAGGGAACATTCCAGAAGACGGGGCAGAAAGAATGTCAAAGCTGGAGGATGGGAGGAAGTGCCAAAGAAAGGCCTTCTCTAGTCCTGACATGGCCGTTGTGCTGAGGAGCTCCCTGCAGCTGTGGTTACCTGCAACGAGGCTCTCCAACACTTCCTTTCTGCGTGGGGAAAGGGAGGGGTGTCCCTGAGGGACTATTGGCAGGTAGAGGTTGCTGGGGGAGAGATGTCTTCAGGGGTACACTCACTCACTCCTGTGCAAGCGACTCTAATTAAACTCAGTGATCACACACCAAAGGAAGACATGAGAGACGGAGGGGATGAGGGGGGCAATTGGAGTTGAAAATGACTAAAATGCATTGAATACATGTAGGAAGCTGTTAAAGAATTTTATATTTTAATTTTCTTTTTTTTTTAATTTTTTTTTTTGTATGATATTGAATGTATTGTTTGCATGCAGGTCTGTCACCCGTGGTCGTGCAATGCCCTGAGGTCAGAAGAGGGTCTCAGATTCCCCTGGAACTGGAGTTCTCCTGGAATTGGAGTTACAGACGGTTCTTAGCCGCCATGTGGGTGCTGGGGATCGAACCCGGGTCCTCTGCAAGAGCGTCGGTGCTCTTAACCGCTAGGCTATCTCTCCAGCCCCCTATATTTTAATTTTCTAATTAAAAAATTTGGGCGGGGTGTAAAGCCCACACCTTTAATCCCAGCACTTGGGAGGCAGAGGCAGGCAGATCTCTGTGAGTTCAAGGCCAGCCTGGTCTACATAGCGAATTCCAGGCGAGCCAGGGCTACAGGGAGACCCTGTCTCCAAAAGGCCCAGTGCTCTTAATGGCTGAGCCGTCTTAGTAGTCGCAGGAAGCTATTAAAGAATTTCTAAAAAGTTGGGAAAAAAAGTTCAAAGCCAGGGGCTAGGGAAGTAGATTAGTCAGCAAAGTGCTCACCTTGCAAACATGGGGCCCTGAGCTCGATCTGCAGAAGCCATGTAAAGAGACAGACACGGTGCTTGCTTGCAGTCTCAGCCCTGGAGAGGTGGGGGTAGGCTGTCCCCTAGGACTCTGTAGCCAGCCATCTACAAAAACAAAACAAAGCACAAAAACTCAAGCAGACAGCACTGGAGAAAAAAACAACACCTAAAATTGATCTTTGGCCTTCACACATATGCACATACCTGTGTACACACATACACACAGGTAGTGCCAGACAGCTGCAGATACCACAAACACAGAAACATACAGAGAGAAGGTTTCGTTATATAGCAAGATCCTATCTCGAAATATAAGCAAAAAAGGGGACAAAAAAGACTTGGCTTCCATTACCAGAGGAGGAAGAGGAGAAGGAGGAGGAGGAGGAGGAGGAGGAGGAGGGGGAGGAGGAGGAAGAGGAGGAGGAGGAAGAGGAGGAGGAAGAAGAGGAGGAGTAGGAGGAGGAAGAAGAGGAGGAGGAGGAAGAGGAGGAGGAGGAGGAGGAGGAGGAGGAGGAAGGCATTAGTAATGAGGAGAATAGATTTGGTCCTGGGGTTCCTCCATTCATGGAATTATCCCGGGGATAGGGATTCTCTTCTCCACATCATTTCTCTCTTCCCTGCTAGAACATTCCCATCAGCACACACATGCTGTTGTATCTCCTCCCACCGTTTTGAGAATGTCTTACTTTTTGGCCCAGGCTGGCCTTGAACTTCCAGTGATCAATCCACCTGTCACAAGCCAAGTGCTGGTGATAGATGTAAGAGGGACTCCCATGGGGATCCCAGCTGGAGATAGCAGCAGGAGTTCCTAACAGTGACCTGAGCTCTGGACAGAGAATCCTGGGTGCAAAAGCAATTGAAGCAAGCCTGGAGAGATGGCTCAGTGGTTAAGGGCACTGGCTGCTCTTGCAGAGGACCCAGGTTCAGTTCCCAGCACCCACATGGTGACTACTATCTGTACTCCAGTTCCATGGATCCAACTCCCTCTCCTGGCTTCCACAGGCATTGAACACATGGCACATTTATATACATGCGGGAATTATAGAAAATAAATAAATAAATAAAATTTAAAAACCAATTAGACCAGCAGGAATCACAACCCTTCCCCCAGCTTCTGACCCCAGTAGATACCCATAGACACCCGGCCACCACTGTGGACTGTCCATCTGACAGCGAGGTGCCTACTTTCCTATGGCCTGTCAGCACGGGAAATGAAGCACAGAAAAATCTCTGCTGGGGAGAACCCACCCAAGAACTCTCTAACGAGGCTGGCTTCGTTTAGCCAGCATGGATGATTGAAAGGCCCCAAGCAGAGACTGGGTTAGTGGAGGCAGCCTGGAATGAAGCCCCCCTCCGCAAGCTCGAACCCCGGACTAGGGGAATGGACACCTGCAAAGCTGGTGGTAGGTCCCCATCTTTCCTGCTTTCTCTTGCAACATGAAGGAAAACTCATCAGGTGAGCTTTCCCCCCAGCCAGGGTTTGGCAGCTCTCTCCTGATTGGTCTCATTTTATACCTCTTTTGCATGCACACACACCCAGCCAATCAGGGCCCACCGGGCACCAATAACAGAGCAGAGCTCCGCATTTTCACCAGTCCTTCTCAGCTGGTTGAGGCTGTTGCCAAGGGCCCAGACAGCCCTGCTCCCCAGAGAAAGAAGCCTGAAGACGGAGTCCAGCCCCTGCAGAAGTCTGGTAAACAGCTGGCTCCCAGCTCTAGCCAGCAGCTTAGCTCGTAGAGGCTCCTTCCCGGAGGAAGCGTGCCCCTTACTCGTTAGGCACAGATCCCCTGGAAACTGGCCACTGGCAGGGGAATTGGCTTTGGTGCTGCTGGGAGACACTGCTCCTGCCTCAAGGTCTGCCGTTCCTGCCTTGGCCTGTGAGACCCAGCTCCAAGCAGGCTTGGAGACCCGGCAGAGATGCGACACCCGTTGCTGCCCCCGGTGCTGTCCTCAGTGACCTGCTCTCTGCCGACATGCTCAGACCCTCCAGGCTCAGAGTTGTAACAATTGGTGGTACCCCAAAGTAAGCCTAGAGCACATAACGTCTAACCAAAGGTTCTAACCATGAAAAAGTCCTACGTTCCTGTAGTGACCCTGGCCTGAGCCATTCTCAGCAACCTAACAGAAATGTCTTAGGGACAGCCCAGTGTAACAGCATGTACTTGTAATCCCAACACTTGAGAAAGACTGAGGCAGGAGGATTCCAAGTTAGAGGCTAGCCTGGGCACATAGAGAGTCCCAGGCTAACTCGAGTTACATAGCAAGATAGATGGATGATAGAGATGGATGAGTGCTGGGTGTGGTGGCGCAGGCCTTTAATCCTAGCGCTTCGGAGGCAGAGGCAGGCGGATCTTTGTGAGTTCAAGGCCAGCCTGGTCTACATAGTGAGTTCCAATACAGCCAGAGCTACAGGGCTACAGGGTCTGTTTCAAAAAGACAAAAAAAAAA
>VZQC01013847.1:863755-882287 GCA_009823505.1 Rhizomys pruinosus
CCGACTGCTCTTGCAGAGGACCCGGGTTCGATCCCCAGCACCCACATGGCAGCTGAGAACCGTCTGTAACTCCAGTTCCAGGGGAATCTGACGCCTTCTTCTGACCTCCGCGGCATTGCACGACACAGGTGCACAAACCTGCATGCAGACAGTACATTCATACACATATGAAAATAAATTTTAAAAAGTAAATTAAAAAACATTTTTAAAAGACAAAAAAAGAGATATAGATGGACGATAGCTAGATAGATGATAGATAGATGATAGATAGATGATAGATAGATAGATAGATAGATAGATAGATAGATAGATAGATAGATGAAAGATGGAGTTGGGGGTGGGGGGGAAGAACCCGCTCCAAGGAAAATGAGGGGCTTGGGAGGGGTTCAAGTTCAGCATGGGCACCATTTATCATCTCCCTGCAGGAGCTCAGTTTGAGGCAATATTTCAGAAATAATCTGATGATTAGATAGGATGGTCCCTTTGATGAGTCCCCATGGGGCCGATGGCTGTGGGAGGGATTTGGGGCTAGGAGACGTGGGAGCAGGGTTCAGCCACCAATCAGGAGTGAGAATTCCTGGCCCCTGGAAAGGGAGGCTGCTGCTGAGGGAGAGAGCCAGTCGGAGTGGTGAACGCACAGTGGCATCTCAGGTGCCCAGGTGCCGGTGAGAGCAAGATAACTACTGCGCTATTGTCCCCACCCTCTGAGAGTAGGTACTTTGTTTTTCTTAGTCGTCGCTCTTTGTATCTTTCTGAGAACTTGGTGAAATCTATAGTCATCTGATTTGTTTTCTAGTTTATTTGCCTCCCTTCTGGACACGAAATTCCAGGGAAGCAGAGATCTAGTTTTTCCTGCTTTCTGTGTTAGTCCAAGTCTAGTACACCACCTGGTGTACAGAGCAGGCGCTCTGGGCTACAGAGACGGCTCAGTGAATAAGACTGCTTGTGTACAAGCTTGATGACCTGAGTTTGGTTCTCTAGCACCTATGTAAAAAGTTAGTGTGGAACCCCAGTACGGGGTGGAGGGAGAGGATCCCTGTGGCTTGCTGGCCATCCAGCCTAGCTGAAAAATGTGGAACTCCAGGTTCAGTGAGTGATCCTGTCTCAAAGGAATAAGACAGAGAATAAGAGAGGACACCTAATGTCTTCCTCCAGCCTCCAGTACCCATAAGCCTGTGTATGTATATATACACACCAATTAGAATAGGCATTCAGTATGTGTTTGTTGACCGAATGGATAAATGAATAAATTAATGGGTGGACACAGAAGGAAACATTGTTTTTTGGGGAAGAAGGTGTTAAGACAGGTTCTCACAAAGCTCAACCTGCTGTATAGTCTAGGTTGACCTTGAACTTATGGTCCTCCTGCCTCAACCTCTCAGACCTCAAACTTGTAAAAAAATTATACAGAAAGATTAATTCATGCCCCGAATGGTGGACCATGACTTGATCCCAGCACTTGGGAGGCAAAGGCAGGCAGAGCTCTGTGAATTCAAGGCCAGCCTAGTCTACAGAGCTAGTACACATGCACTTACATACATGAATGCCAAATACTCAAATAAAATAAAATTAAACATAATAAAAAATTTTTTAAAGAGTCAATGAGCTATCTGTTTCTTTTCAGGCCAGCCTAAACACTACGTTCCTCGGCACCTCCCTCCCCCTAGTTCATTCAGGACTCGGGGCGACCCTCTGAAGTATTCAGTTTTCTGGGAAGCACACGGTCTACTGAAAGGCACGGGGTCTGGTCTAGAAGACTGATGTCGATCAGTACAGACCAGGGGATAAAGGATGCTATTCGGAGGGTGTGTGTGTGTGTGTGTGTGTGTGTCTGGAGGGGCGAAACATTTTAAGCGGGCTCTTCCTGGAGGAACAGGTGCTTGTTAGGACGGTAGGCCTTTCGAATTAGGGTTGGAGATTAAGAACGACGAAAAGCGGTAAGATGGAGGATGTCCAGGGGTGAATGTGGGATGTGAACGCGAGGACCTGTGGGGGACGCGCAACACGTTGAAAGCCGTAGGAGTTTGGGTTTCTCGCTCCATCCACTCGGCAAGACACACATATTGCCCTAACTCGCAGGTCGCCCCTTCAGTATTCACAACTCCGGCTTGGCTGGGGCGACCCCAGACAAGGCAGCTGGAAGCCTGGGAGCAGAGATGGGGGACGCTTCTAGATGGAGACTCAGGGTCCATCTACCCAAACCCCTGAAAGCCTAGGCTCTTGGACAGAACCATTCTCAGAAGATGGAGGGGGACCCCTTCCCTACGAACTCAAGCCCGAGGGACCCGCTGGGCGCTCAAGGATCTCATTTTCCTTCTCTTCTTTAATTATCACTCTCTGTTCCATCACCACTGGCTCCTCTCGCGTGCGATCCTGGGCCCTGGCACCACCAATTGATCTTCCGTCACCCCCAGTGCCATGCGTGGTACAGTCCCGTGGCGCCCGCTCCGGGCACAGGTTATAAAGGCGCGGCTGCGGCAGCTGACTGCAGACTCAAGATGCGCCCAAAAGAGCAGGTGCAGACCTTGGCTGGCGACGGGCCAGGGTCCGGACCCGGGCTCGGGGACCCCGCAGCGGTCGCCCCCGCGACTCCGCCTGCAGCCGGTCCTGCTCCGGAGCCCTCGGCGGAGCCCGCGCCCGCTCCCGCGCAGGGACCCGGGTCCGGACAGCGCATAGGCTTCCGACCACCGTCGGCATCCCAGGCCGGGGCTCGCCAGGGCTCCCAGCCTGGAGCCAAGACTGCAGCCCAGCGCCGCTCGGACGCGCCATGGACCCGCTTCGTATTCCAGGGGCCTTTTGGTCCGCGGGCCACTGGGCTGGGGACTGGAAAGGCCGAGGGAATCTGGAAGACGCCAGCCGCCTACATCGGCCGGAGGCCTGGGGTGTCCGGCCCTGAGCGTGCCGCGTTTATTCGAGAGCTGCAGGAAGGTAAACTGAGTCCCCGGGATCCCCGAGGGGATGCCACTACGGCATCGCCGGGGAGGAGGGGGCCCACCGACCCAGGCGCCCCGCCCCCTTGGTGTTCAGTCCCACGTCTCGTCTCCACCACCCCTGCCAAGCCCCTGTCGCCGCGCGTGGCCCCATCTCCCCCTCCCCCTCGGGTTCCCTGATTTTCTCGGTGCGTCAGGTCTAGGGCTCGCGCGCTCCCCGCCCCCTCGTCTCGCCTGTTGCTGTGGCGCATCTGCGCGCGCTCGGTGCCCCCTCCCCGTCTACCGCAGTGCCAGGAGAGGGGCGGGGGCGCGGGCCGGCGCGGCTGGGCGCTCTCTGAGCTTGCGCCGACCCGCGGGGCCACACGGCGGGGGGCGGGGGGGCGGAGGAGAGGCGGGTGGCTGGGTGGCTGGGTGGCTGGGTGGAGGGGGAGGTTTGGAGCACTTCTCGGTTGCTAGAGTCCAGCTTTCCCCCGAGGGAGGGTGGGAGGAGTGGGCGGGGTTTCTGGCCCCCCTCTTCTGGGAGGAGGCAGATTGGAGATTCAGGTGCTCCTTTCTGGGTGCTGGAAAAGCCTCCCATTCCCGGTGGCCACATGCAACAAGTGCGTGGTTGGTGACTATTTTTTACAATCCAGGAGGCTCCAGTAAGCTGGTTAAGTTGCCCGTTGGATCAGGGGTGATGAGTCAGCCTGTAGGTGTATTTCCCTGCTGGACTCCATACCTCTAAGGACCAGATCCACCACCCCCCCCAGTCCCCCGGATGTCCCGAGAGTCTGGTTCCTGAGCCTGGAGGACTGTTTTTCCCTCGATGCACCCAGGGGCCAGCTAAAGAAGCAGGAGTACTGAGTTTTGTGGCTATGGAGAGAGGGGTGCTAGGGCAGAGCAGCTCAGTCTCCAAGCCCCATGATCTCTGATGTGAGGGACACAGTGTAATGTGGGCCACTTCGGCTCCTTTTCCTGACCTACCTGGCCTTTTCTCCCACAGCATTGTGTCCTAACCCACCTCCATCAAAGAAGATCACTGACGAAGATATCAAAGTGATGCTGTATTTGTTGGAAGAGGTGTGTACAGCCTTCCCCACCCAGGCCCGCCCCCATTTAAACATAGGGGTTTTATGTGTTTCCTGTGTGCCTGGGGGGGGGCAAGTTGAGGGTCCCTCTCCTGAAAGGTAAGTAGTTCTCAGGGACAATCTAGGCCGATCTGATCTTTTCTCTGATGGGAAACTTGAGTCAGATCTCGGAGTGGGTTAATGGTAGACTCTGGTCTAGTTGCTGGAGAATTGGGGCTTGGGGTGGTTTCACCTTGTAGCCTAGTTTTTGCTCCTCTCATCTGCCTGGGAGGTCCTAGAAACTGGGAAAATACTCTCTGTGGATGGTGATCCCTCTGCAGAAAGAACGGGATCTGAATACAGCGGCTCGCATTGGGCAGTCTCTGGTGAAACAGAACAGCGTTTTGATGGAAGAGAACAACAAGCTGGAAACCATGCTGGGCTCAGCCCGGGAAGAGGTAACTGGGAGCAACAGAGTGGTGAGAGGAGGGGTCAGTGTGTCCTTCTCCCCCTGACCAGCTCCTGATCTGTGCGTGTGTACTCACTTTTCAATGGCTCCCCCTCCTGCCAGATTTTACACCTCCGAAAGCAGGTGAACCTGCGAGATGACCTCCTTCAGCTCTATTCAGACTCTGATGATGATGAGGAGGAGGAGGAGGAGGACGAAGAGGAGGAGGAGGAGGAAGAGGAGGAAGAGGAGGAGGGAGAGTACGAGGAGGAGGAACATGAAGAACAGCGAGATCTAGATCGCCAGCATGACCATCCCTATGGTGCCCCAAAGCCGTGCGTGCCTCAGTTTGCTTATTTGGAAACTGGGACGTGGGTAGTGCACCTGTCAATAAAGTTGTTGGGACTTGCCAAGAGTGCTACCCTTTCCCAGGGTGGAGAAGCCCTGGGGACTGGGATCCTCTACCCCCTGATTTCGTATTGACCCCTTGGCAGGCCCCCTAATGAGGAGTCGCTGCACCACTGCCCCCAGCTGGAAGCCCTGCAGCAGAAGCTGAGGCTGCTGGAGAAGGAGAATGACCAGCTGAAGGAGGAGGTGAGGACAGGGAGGAGGTGAGGACAGGGCCACGCACGCCCAGTGGCAGGGGATGGTGACGGTCTCGCCCCTTTTTCTCTTCCTCCCTCCAGGCCTCTCACCTCGACAGCTTGGAGGACGAGGAGCAGATGCTCATTCTGGAATGTGTGGAGCAGTTTTGTACGTGATGTTGTAACTCATGGGTGGGGAACTGTCCCAAGGAATGGAGAAAAGAACTCAGGATTTGGAGTTTGGAGACCTGAGCTGAGGTCCTGACTCTGGGGTCCTGCTCAGAACAGTTCCTCAGCCTCTCAGAACCTTCATCTTTGATTAAGCATGAGAATTAATAATTCGGGCCAGATACTACTGCTATATGTTATGATGCACACCTGCAATCCCAGCACGCAGGAGGTAGAGGCAGGAGGATCAAGGGTTTAAGGCTGGCCTGAGCCACATGAGACCTTGTCTCAAATTAAAAAAAAAGCCTGTCTCTATTAGTTGAGATGGTTGGGAGACAGTGGTAAGGGAGACAGGGGCTGCCAGAAGTTAGACATCAGGATTGGATGAACTGAGAATCATGTTTTGGGTCCAAGGTGTGCTTAGCACCAGCACGGGCAGTCTGTCCCTAAGGATCTCGTCTCCTTACCGAGCTGCAAACTCAAAGAGATAACATTTAGTTCATGCTGTTTCCCCCCATTCCTGTTCTGGCTCCGCACCCCTCTGAGTGGCCCCTCTGCTCCCCAGCCTCCTCAAGTAGGGGCCAACATCCAGTGTCTACTAGGCATGGCTCAAATCACCCTCCTCCCTCTCTCAGTATCTCTAGCTCACGACAAATCATAATGGGGTCTCCCAGCCCTTCTTTTGCCTACAGCCCAGATGAGTTTTCTAAAACCAAACATGGCTCCATCACTAACTTGACAAAAAGCCCCAAATTGCTCCCCATTGGTCAAAGGATAACTCAACCCCTTTCTCCATCTTTGTGATCTAGTCCCTGCTCACTGCCCACATCCTTTGCGTGGTGGGTCCTACTTACCTTGTGGTCTTGACCGACAGGCTCCTCCTTCCAGAGCCCTTCCCAGCGGAAAGCGTGGGAAGTGGGCAGTGCTGGGTTGGGTTGAATGCTCCAGCGCTTGATCCCTTCCTCTGTTCCTGCTGTCCATCCTTAATATTGGCTCCATCACAGCCCATATTATTCCAGATTGTCAGTCCTTTATCCCAGATGCCTGTGCACTGGACTGGAGCTCAGGGTGGGCTGGAACCAGGTCTTGTCAACTACATTTCCCAGTCCCCCCTGTCTGAGTAAGGCGTCCTGTAGGAGCCCTGGAGGGTGGGACAGGCCAGGAGCCAGGGCTGACCTGTGCTTATTCTGTAGCTGAGGCCAGCCAGCAGATGGCAGAGCTGTCGGAGGTGCTGGTGCTGAGGCTGGAGGGCTATGAGCGACAGCAGAAGGAGATCACCCAGCTGCAGGCCCAGATCACCAAGCTGCAGCAGCGCTGCCAATCGGTGAGCGGTGAGCAGCACTGCGGAAGCTCCCTCCCCTGGTGCCCCTCCTGTGGGACCCCAGCCTTCTCCTCCCTGCTCCACCTTACGGGAGCCCTGGGTTCTGCCAGGCCCAAAGCCCTTCTCTGAGTTGCTATCAGAGTTGGAGATAACCAGAGAGCCACTCATCCAGTCTAGTCACTGTCCCCAGAAGGGAATCAAGTCCTCACAGGGAGAGTCTCACATTCTCCCAGGAACCAGGCTGCATGAACTCCCACTTTATGACTCTCAGTCCATGTGACTTCCTCAAAGGGCTGTCAAAGACTCCCCAATGTGCAGAGACTGTTGGGGCACGGGGTGCAGACATAGGAGGCCTTGGGCTCTCACACGTTCTGGCTCCTTCCAGTACGGGGCTGAGACGGAGAGGCTGCAGCAACAGCTGGCCTTGGAGAAGGGAAACCGTGCAGAGGTGAGGCGCCATGTGCTCCTGCTTTGCTCCTGAGAGTCCCTCGCCCTGATCAGAGATGCAGGGCCCTGGGGTCTGTTTGACTCTCCAGAGAGGCCAAGCAGCCTGCGGCAGGGCCTTTCTGTCCCTCCCTGTCTGGCCCTTGGTCCAGCAGATATTGGCTCGTTGGAGGCCTGAGCCGTGTAAAGATCAGGGTCTTGCCCAGGGTCACCATTTGGCTCTAGAGCCTGAGCCCTTGCCTCTTGACCTGAGGCAAGAGCAAGCAAGAGTGCCTGACCGGACACCTCTGGATCCCAGCAGAGCCTGCGAATGGGCTCATACATGCAGGACCATCGGGAAAGATACACAGACCTTGGGATCAGACGGCAGGAGGAGGCCGCGAGGCGCCAGGAGGAGGCGAGACGCCAGCACTCAATGTCTGCTGGCTCCGTCACCCACTATGGATACAGTGTGCCTCTGGTGAGGAGTCCTCCCTGTATGCCCTATGCTTTGGCCACACTGGCTGATTTCTGCCCTTAGACCCCCCTTCCTGTCTCTTCCTCTCTCACGCCGCCTATCACCCCCCTCCCCAACCTCTGGCAACTTCTCCCCTCTCTGTTGTAGGACGCACTTCCAAGCTTCCCGGAGGCCCTGGCTCAGGAGCTCAGAACATCCTTAAGGAAGATCATCGCAGACCCTGCCTATTTCGTGGAGAAGTGTGTCATTGGGACTCCCAGACTTGGCTCAGCCATACTTATTCTGGTCCACCCAGCAGACAATGAATTGCCCTCTCTGAGTGGGGAGGGGGTGGTCCTTATGCTTCTGACCCCCATACTGTCCCTGGTGTCCCTCCTACCTCCCTATCCTGTTCACTCACTGCCCAGCCCCTTCCACTGTGGACATAATCTGGGACCCGTCATTTCTCCCTGGGACTTTACAGCATTTGGGGGCCCCAGGGGCTTTGCGTTTCTGCTTTCCCTGCCTTAGTACACTGAAATCCTCCTCTCTGTTAAGGACCCGTGGGATGCCTGCTGGAGAGACGTCAAACCCCAGGTAAGCTGGCTAGGCTCTCCCTGTCACCTCTCTCTACCTTCCAGACCGCCAGTTGTTGATTCTGTGACAGGAAACCTCTGGCAAGGCGGTGTTCTTTGGGCTGAGAGCTGTTTTGGGTACAGGCTGTTCCCTTTCCCCTCAGATCTTGCCTCCTAGGTGGCTGTTTGATGTGAGGCTTCTCCATGTGGAGACCAAAGCCTTGCCGTCACCTGACCAGGGGCCAAGAGGTGATGGCCCAGCGGTTGGAAACACTTGGGACTTGATCCCGTAGTGGCTTCTTTGTGTCCTTGGGCAAGTCACTTAACCAGTCTGAGCCTCACTCTAGTGGCTTTGTTCCTATGGCAGCTAGTTTGGGGATGGGGGTGGGGTGAACTATCCCAGCTGCTCTTTTTCTGTACAGGAGGGGGTGGGAATGGAGGATGTGGAGCCTGTGTGGTGTTGGTGACCTTTCCTCCTGCAGGGCATGGGTTGGGTATTGGAAACCTTGAAGGCGGTTTTCTCTCCCTTCTCTCCTGGCTAAGACAGCTGGGGAGGGTCAGAGACTGTAAACCGGGTCAGGTCGAGTGAGAGAAGCTGGCAGTGGGGGAGGCCTGGGGGGGGGGGACGACTGCCCTCCCCACCTTCCCTGGGGGGATTGTCCTGGGGGAAGGAGGAGCAAGCAGGTGCTGGGAGTCCCAGCAGGGCTGGCACTCGAGGTAAAGCCTTACTACCTCCCTGCCCAGATGCAACCTTCACCACAGGGAGAAGAAGGAGCCGGATCCGCTGTCCGTACCACCGAAGGATCCCGTACCGCTGAAGGATCCCGTGCTTCCGAAGGATCCCGTGCCACCCGAGGACTTCGAGTCTCCTGAGGAGCTGGTGCCAGAGGAGGAACTGGGGGCCATAGAGGAGGTGGGGACGGCTGAGGAAGAGGCGGAGCAGGCATCTGAGGAGACCGAGGCATGGGAGGAGGTGGAACCTGAGCTAGATGAGGCCACAAAGATGAGTGTAGTGGTCTCCGCCCTGGAGGCCAGTGGCCTGGGCCCTTCACACCTGGACATGAAATACGTCCTCCAGCAACTGGCCACCTGGCAAGATACCCACTCCAAACAGCAGCTGAAGCAGAAGATACTTCAGAAAGGTGGGTGTGCCCTCAGCAGCCTTCCTCCAGCCAGTGGGACAAACTGCAGATCATTAAGCCAGTGGGGGGTAGGCGAGCCCACCAAGTGCTTACTCACGCCCAACTGATTTGCATGTGATTTGCATATCATTTGCATAGACCCCCAGGGTGTTTTCTTAGTGCTCATTTCTATGGGATTTATTTGTCTAGCTATCCACCCTTCTGCCTCCTGGGGGCTGAGCTGGGGTTGGGGGATAGCCTGGATCAGGGCTGGAACTGAATCTCCCTGCTCATTGCCATTTTTATCTCTGCCCACCCCTCCCCCTCTCCTCCACCCCTGACTTCCCTGTCCCCAAGGCTCTGCAGTCCTGCAGCAGGTGCAGGCCAAAGCAACTCTGGGGAGTGGGAACACAGAGCAGCAGCCAGGGGCACCAACCCAGGACACTCGAAGGGTGGAGGAGGTCAAGGCCAGCCACCCTCCCAGGACCAGGGAGGAAGAGGGGCCTTCTGGGGCCACCTAGGCCACTGGGACAAAGGCCTAGCAAGGGCCAAAGTCAGACCAATCCCCTGGGTGAGTGTCAGAGTGGGCCAGGGGGTCCTGCAGGGTGGTGGGATGGGTCAGAGGCCCCTCTCCACAAAGAGACACCAGATCTGGGTAGTTGCATGTACTGAGGGCATGCTTTTTAGGTCCGGCTTGTGAAAAACCGTCAGTGAAATCCATGATGGTTTAGCTATGGAGCTTTTACCCGTATGTTAGCTCTTCCATGATTGTGCTTCATTTATTAGAAGAGGAACGTGAAGTTCAGAGTGAGGCGACATATCCAGGGTCACACAACTAGAAGCAGATCTGAGCCTGTGCTATTCTGAATAGTAAAGATGTAAACCAACTCACTGCTGTGCATAGAATATCCCTTGTGCTCTGCCCAGCCTTCCAGGTCAGGCCTGGAGTTTGTAATTCACTAGCACCCACCCTCGTGTCTAGCCTGCTGCTACTCTGATGGCCCTCTGGACGATAGGTGGAATAGAATTGGCTGTAGCAGGGCTGCCAGGGAAGGCTGTACAGGCTGTAACTGAATCATGATTTCTACGAGGCAGGCAGTGGGCAACCGTATAACTGTCGGTGACCGTGTTCTATCTCCTCTTCTGATACGGCTGATCAGACTCTCGTCTGCCTGTCACCTCATCAGGTCTGAGGTTGTCAGAATTCTGGCTCACATCCACCTTTTTTTTTTTCTTCAGGCTTTGCTGTTTCCCAACAGCCTGCAGAGACCCCACAGACAGCTTGAGACCCCTCCTTCTGCTGCCTGGCCAAGTCCCACCCATCCCAGACCCTCCTTCCTAACAGGAACCCTGTCTGTCATCAGTCCTTCCTTTGTCCTGATGAACCTGGGCTGGAGCCTGAGGAGCCCAAGCTTCCACCCTCTTTGGGGACAAGCTGAAAGAACCCCAGGACCTCATTCTGCAACTGGTACCAAAGCTGGATACCATGGTGGTCCTGGGAGCAGAAGCAGCCTGGGGCAGACTGGAGCAGCCTGGAGCAGACTGGGGCAGACTGGCTAGCTACCAGATCCAGTTCTGACATGGGTACAAGCGGGCAGGGCAGGGGTCTAGGTCCCTGGGATGGGCAGTTATTGGAAGGACCCTTTCGCTATTCCTTGCCCCTCCCTAAGTAAAAGGACCTCCCCCAGTCTCAGTTGGCTTCTAAGAACCCAGCTCCCTTTGCTGTTCTTCATCCTTCTCAGTCCCTGTTATTGTGTGTAACGCACAAGTGTTTCTGGGGCGGGGGTCCCTCACCCAGTGGTGTCTCAGCTCCCTGCCACCTGTGCCCTGTGAGTTTCCTTCTTCTAGATGTTGTGCTCTTCCCCATATTTTTGCTCCTGATTAGCTAGGGTCCAGGAGACACTGGGGACCCCCTCAGTATCTACCCCATTCCCACAGTGCTTTCCAGTGTTGTAGCTTGTCAGCCTGTGTATCGATGTATGTGCCAATGTAGGAAATAAAGGACCTGTGCTCTACCTGGCCAGTCTACAGCCATCTTTCCTTGGAAGCCTGGTGTGTGTGTGTGTGTGTGTGTGTGTGTAAGTTTCTGCATATATCATGAGGATAGGGTTGTGGAGAGAGGACTGACTGATAATAGAATGACATGCCAAAGACTTGTATTAAATACAAATGCATAGGATCTATCCCTGTGAGATGTCAGATGATAGGATAAGTGTTTGCATTTGGTGAAAATGAGGCCCCAACAGGTTAGTAACCAAAGAGTTTTTTTTTTTGAGACAGGGTCTCCCTGGAGCCCTAGCTGGCCTAGAACTCACTCAGTAGAACAGGCTGGCCTTGAACTCAGAGATCCACCTGCCTCTGTGTGCTGGATAGCTTTAGTGTCAACTTGACACACCTGGGTTGAGGGAGCCTCAACTGGGGAATTGGCTCCATTGGATTGGCCCGTGGCCACATCTGTGGAGTATTGTCTTGATTGTCCAGCAGTGTGGGAGGGCCCAGCCCACAATGAGTAGTGCCACCCTGGGTAGGTGGTTGTGTACCGTATAAGAAGGGAGGCTGGACATGAGCCAAGGGAGCAAGCCAGTAAACAGCATTCTTCCATGGCCTGTGCTTCAGCTCCTGCCTCCAGGTTCCTGCCCTGAGTTCCTGCCTTGGGCTCCCTAAGTGATGAACTGTGACCCAGGAGATGTGAGCTGAATAAACCCTTTCCTCCCCTAGTTGGTGTTGGTCAGAGTGTTTTGTAACAGCAATAGAAGACTAACTAGAACAGAAATTGGTACCAGAGAGTGGGCTATTGCTTGTGACAGACCTGACCTTGGTGTTTTGGGGAAGGATTGTGGAAGTGTTTGGAACTTTGGGCTAGAAAAATCATTGAATGCCTAAAGATCGTGGCTGTGGAACTTGGAACAGTTTTGCTGAAAGAGTTGTAGAAGATGGAGGCCTGGCTTGTGAAGTTTCTAGTTTCAAAGGGAAGCAGAGATCATCAGGACTGTTTAATCTATGGGTTCTGGTCAGCTGGGGCTGAAGAATCAGCTGTAAGTAACAAGAGACCAGCATCACTGTGGTGAAATCTTCTGGGAAGAGTTCTTCAGGGTCAGCACACAGAAGCTGTGTTCCAGAAGGGGCCCGAGCCTCCATGTCAAGCCAGAGAGCGGACTTGGTAATGTGTAAGAGTCTCCTATATGGTTCCAGTGTTGAAACATGAAGGGGTCACAGAGAGCAGCTGAGGCCTGGCACTATGAGAGGCCAGGAAAGGCCACTGGTCAGAGTGCAGGCCTTGTTGCAGTGAAGACCCCAGGTTCCAGGGGTCAGGAAGAGAAGCTGAGGTTTTGCATCAGGAGAGGTCAGAAGCAACTTCAGTTTCAGTGGCAACCCCAGCTTTTTGGAGATGCCGGGACCGTGGGACGACCACCAAGAGCAGGGGCAGGTGTGGAATGGAGTCGGCCTGGGCCTGCGAGATGAGCTGTGTGTGCCACGGATGGCAGAGTCAGAGAGGGGGAGCTGCTGAAAACCTTTGGAGCTCAAAAGATTGTGAGTGAATCCCAGGTGTCCAGCCTTGAGCTACTTGCTGGACTTAGGTTTTGTTTTGAGTGTGCCTGATTCTTCCCTTTGAAATAAGACAGTACTTGTTTTGGATTTTTACAGCAGCCCACAGTTAAGGACTTTTAACGGACTGTGAACTTTAAGTTTGGACATTTTAAGGACTGTGGGTTTTAAGGTTGTATTGTCTTAGGTTGTGAATTAATGTTAACATCAATCTTGGGGATAAGAACTGGAAAGGTGGTGGTTTAATAGTGATGTATTTTGTGTGTCAAGTTGACAAGGGGTCAATTGTGCTGGATAGCTTTAGTGTAGGCTTGACACACCTGGGTTGAGGGAGCCTCAATTGGGGAATTGGCTCCATTGGATTTGCCTGTGGCCACATCTGTGGAGTATTGTCTTGATTGTTGGGCAATGTGGGAGGGCCCAGCCAACTATGGGTGGTGCCACCCTGGGCAGGTTGTGTATTGTATAAGAGGGCAGGAAGGGCATGGGCCAGGGGGGCAAGCCAGTGGGCAACATTCCTCCATGGCCTGTGCTTCAGCTCCTGCCTCCAGGTTCCTGCCCTGAGTTCCTGCCTTGGGTTCCCTGAGTGATGAACTGTGACCCAGGAGATGTGAGCTGGATAAACCCTTTCCTCCCCAAGTTGGTGTTGGTCAAGGTGTTTTGTCACACCAATGGAAGACAAACTAGAACACTCTGCCTCCCAAGTGCTAGGTTTTTTTTTTTTTAAGTACTTTTTAAAATATTTTATTTATTTATGTGTATGAATGTACTGTCTGCATGTAGTGCACCCGTGTCCTGCAGCGCCACGGAGGTCAGAAGAGGGTGGGATTCCCCTGGAACTGGAGTCTCCTGGAATTGGAGTTACAGATGGTTCTCAGCCGCCATGTGGGTGCTGGGGATCGAACCCGGGTCCTCTCTAAGAGCAGTCGGCGCTCTTAACTGCTAGCCCATCTCTCCAGCCCCCCAAGTGCTAGGTTTAAAGGCATGCAGTGGGGGCTGGACAGATAGCCTAGCGGTTAAGAGCACCGACTGCTCTTGCAGAGGACCTTCCCCAGCACCCACATGGCGGCTAAGAACCGTCTGTAACTCCAATTCCAGGAGAACTCCAGTTCCAGGGGAATCCCACACCCTCTTCTGACCTCCGAGGCATTGCACAACACAGGTGCATAAACCTACATGCAGACAGTACATTCATACATGTACAAAATAAATAAATAAAAAAAAGGCATGCAGTGACCCAAGAGTTTTAACAGCTGATTGTGGAGGTTGAACCCAGTCCTTGAAGCTGGCCAAGCTCTTTCCTGAACCCGTCTACCTGAGGACTCTGCTCCCAGGACCCGGTTGTGTAGGCTCGCTCCAGCCTGCTGTGTTAGTGTTTGATCCATGTGGTAAAATACTTGACTTAGCCAGGCATGGTGGTTCACACCTTTAATCCCAGCACTCGGGAGGCAGAGGCAGGAGGATCTTTGTGAGTTCAAGGCCAGCCTGGTCTACATAGTGAGTTCCAGGACAGCTGGGGCTACAGGGAGACCCTGTCTCAAAAATGACAAAAAAAAAAAAGTTAGGGCTGGCCAGATGGCTCATTGTGTACACCCAGACCTGATAATCTGAGTTCCATCTCTAGGACCCACATGGTAGGAGGAACCAACTCCTAAATGTTGTCTTCTGGCCGGGTGTGGTGGCACACCTTTAATCCCAGCACTTGGGAAGCAGAGGCAGGTGGATCTCTGTGAGTTCAAGGCCAGCCTGGTCTACAAAGCGAGTTCCAGGACAGCTGGGGCTACAGGGAGACCCTGTCTCAAAAACACCAAAAAAAAAAAAAAAAAGTTTGTTTCTGACTGCTACTTGCACACTGGGGCACACACATGTACATGCATACAAAAATTGCCGGGCATGGTGGCAGGTGCCTTTGATCCCAGCTGTGGGCGTGGGAGGCAGAGGCAGGCAGATCCCTGAGAGATTGAGGCCAGTCTGGGCAACTCCATCCCGGGCAGGCTGTGACTAGCGAGACTCTGTCAGAGAAAAAAAAAAATTAAAAAAAAAATACAACCAGGGGCTGGAAAGATGGGTTAGCAGTTAAGAGGACTGGTTACTGGGGCTGGAGAGATGACCTACCAGTTAAGAGTGCTGACTGCTCTTGCAGAGGACCCAGGTCCGATTCCCAGCATCCACATGGTGGCTGAGAACCGTCTTTAACTCCTGTTCCAGGGGAATCTGACACACTCTTCTGACCTCAGCATTGCACGATATGGGTGCACAAACCTACATGCAGGCAGTACATTCATACACATAAAATTGCCGGGTGTGGTGGCGCACGCCTTTAATCCTAGCACTTGGGAGGCAGAGGCAGGCGGATCTTTGTGAGTTCAAGGCCAGCCTGGTCTACAGAGTGAGTTCCAGGACAACTGGGGCTACAGGGAGACCCTGTCTCAAAAAGACCAAAAAAAAAAAAAAAAAAAAAAAGACCAAAAAAATAAATTAATTAAAAAAAAAGAGCACTGGTTTCTCTTGTACCCACATGATAGTTAACACCATCCATAACTCCAGTTCCAGGGGATCCAATGCCCTCTTCTGACCTCTGTAGGGATTGCTCAACTCAGGTACACTTACATGCAGGCAATACACTCATATACATAAAAGTAATAAAAATAAAATATCTTGGTGGGTGTGGTGGCACATGCCTTTAATCCCAGCACTCAGGAGGCAGAGGCAGGTGGATCTCTGTGAGTTCAAGGCCAGCCTAACTACAGAGTGAGTCAGGCTAGCTGGGGCTACAGGGAGACCCTGTCTCAAAACAAAAAATTTTTTAAAAATACACCCAGAAGGCAAATGATATAAACTGTCCTAACTGCGGTCCTTACTGCTGCAACTGGTCTTGAGCTCTAAATGGTAAGTGCCTCTGCCACTTACTCTACATTCCTGTCATCCCAGGCGGGGCCACACTTGGTCCTCATTGCCTTCCTGGTAGGGTGACCTAGAACTTTATTCTCAAGAGGTCTGAACTTTGGTTTCCATACACTTGTCAGGCCAGGGTGTTTCAATTTTTTTTTCCTTTTGAGATAGGGTCTTTCTATGTAGACTGGGCTGGCCTTGTAATCACAGAAAACTGCCTGCCTCTGCCTCCCAAGTGCTAGGATTAAAAGCATGTGCACCACACCTGGCTCACCATGATTATTCTTTTTTTTTTTATTTTATTTTATTTGTATGTGTATCAATGTACTGTCTGCATGCAGGCGTTCACCCGTGTCGTGCAATGCCGTGAGGTCAGAGAGGGTTGTCGGATTCCCCTGGAGCTGGAGTTCTCCTGGAATTGGAGTTTCAGACGGTTCTCAGCCGCCATGTGGGTGCTGGGGATCGAACCCGGGTCCTCTGTAAGAGCGGTCGGCGCTCTTAACCGCTAGGCCATCTCTCCAGCCCCACCATGATTATTCTTATTCCATACTACAGGGAGTTAATGTGGAGATGCTGCCAGACATTATTTGTATCTCTCCAGATTATACCTCCTTGACTAGGAAGTGACCACCATACTGGATGTGCTGTGAGCCAGACTCGAGTGCAGCTCCACTTCTCACCTGCCTGTCTGTGCCCCTCTTTGGTGTGAGTAGAGGCATGATGGCCTTCTGGTTCTCTGGGATGTCAGCTCAGGCCCTTATGTTCAATAGCTTGTGAACTCTGGGTGTGTTCCTCCCTGACCAATGGCCGAGCAATGGCTATGTAGATCAGGCTGGCCTCAATCTCTGAGAGATCCATCTGCCTCTGCCTCCTAAGTACTGGGATTAAAAGATGTGTGCCAGTGCACCTAGCTTGCTTTATCTTTTTTTTTTTGTTGTTCTTTTGGAGACAGGGTCTCCCTGTAGCCCCAGCTGTCCTGGAACTCACTTTGTAGACCAGGCTGGCCTTGAACTCAGCAAAGATTCACCTGCCTCTGCCTCTCAAGTGCTAGGATTAAAGGCATGCGCCACCATGCCCGGCCTTTTGTTTTGTTTTGAGACAGTCTTACTATGTAACCCTGGCTGGCCTGGGACTCAATATGTAGATTAGACTGGTCTCAAATTCACAGAGATCCTCCTGCCTCTGCCTCCCAAGTGCTGGAACTAAAAGTCTGAGCTACGATATCTCATCTGGCTGAGATTTTATTTTAGAATAAGATCACTGCAGATGTAATTAATCAAGATGTAGTCCTAAGATAGGCCCTAGGGCTGGAGAGATGGCCTAGCGGTTAAGAGCGCCGACCGCTCTTACAGAGGACCCGGGTTTGATCCCCAGCACCCACATGGCGGCCGAGAACCGTCTGAAACTCCAATTCCAGGAGAACTCCCAGTTCCCAGGGGAATCCGAGACCCTCTTCTGACCTCCTTGGCATTGCACGACATGGTGCACAGACTTGCATGCAGACAGTACATTATTTTACACATTAAGAAAAAAAAAAAAAAAAGATAGGCCCTAAAAAAAAAAAAGATAGGCCCTGATTTAAAGTGACTGATATCCTTAGTAAACATCAAAGCATCTGTATACACACACACACACCCCACACACACGGAGGAGGGGAAGGGAGTTCTGGAACATTATATATAGATAAAGACAGAGACCTACAAACCAAAGAATGCCAAAGACTTCCTAGAAGGGGGCAGGAACAAAGTCTCCCTCACCATCCTCAGAAGGAGCCAACCTTGCCAACACCTGGTCTAGGATCTACATTTCTAGAGAAGTGTGTGACAGTGCATCGTCTTTCAGTCACCCTGCTTGTGGCACTTTATTATGTCTCTAGCAAGCTAAGAGAGGACATCTTCCAGCCATCTTCAGTTTCCTCTCTAGCACATCTCTTCTGTCCTTCCAGAAGGGAGAACCCTCTGGATCCTTGCAGAGAACAGGATCACCTGGTAGGTTTCTTGTCTCATGCAATAGTTCTGTTCTATGGTGTAAATGTCACAGCCTTTTGAACCCTTTCTCGACACTTGGAAGAGGCAATTTTGACATCTTCAGTGCACTTGCTATGGACCATTGTTTCCCTAAGCTTTGAGGGCGTTATCTCAGAAAGAGATGAGGACTGGCTCCAGGTGTCCTTGTTAGAATGAAATCCCAAGTCCTGTAAGGATCCATTCTACTTCCTACCAGCCTCAAAAATCCACTCCCTGCTGGCAAGATGACTCTGTGGGTAGAGGCACCTGCAGATAAGCCTGACAATCTGGATTCTGTCCTGAGGATCCACATGGTGGATGGAGAGCACGGACTTCTGCAAATCGAGTTCTGACCTGCACATGTGGACAGTGGCATGTGCGCCCTCCCACACACGTGCGCACAGTGGCATGTGTACCCCCCTACACAATAATAAAATGCAATAAAGAATTTTATTTTATTTTATTTTTAATATTTTTTTTGTACGTGTATGAATGTACTGTCTGCATGTAGGTCTGTGCACCAGTGTCGTGCAATGCCACAGAGGTCAGAAGAGGGTCTCGGATTCCCCTGGAACTGGAGTTCTCCTGGAACTGGAGTCACAGATGGTTCTCAGCCGCCATGTGGGTGCTGGGGATTAAACCCAGGTCCTCTGCAAGAGCAGTCAGTGCTCTTACCGCTAGGCTATCTCTCCAGCCCCTTATTTTTTTATTTTTAATTTTCATTTTTTTATTGATGCTTTGTGTATTTCCTACATCATTTTCCAATTCAGTTCAGGCATATTTCCCTTTCCCTTCCCCCCACCCCACTCCATCCCAGATTACGTATTCTGCCATAACTGTCCTGCATCTTTCAGTTTTTTTTTTTTTTTAACATAAGTGATAATTAAGTGCGTACAAGACATCCTTCATGTAAACCAATTCCTTTTTTGTGGGGGGGGCCCCCCACCCCCCCAAACCCACAACAGCGCATGGGTCCCACCATCCGACGGGGGGGGGGGGGGGGGCAGCTTGTATG
>VZQC01013847.1:884105-901972 GCA_009823505.1 Rhizomys pruinosus
TGGCCTGCTTGACAGCTTTTTAAAGTCTGCTTTATCCCCCCATTATTTCCTATCATT
The DNA here is from genome assembly GCA_009823505.1 of Rhizomys pruinosus. Lineage (NCBI taxonomy): Eukaryota > Metazoa > Chordata > Mammalia > Rodentia > Spalacidae > Rhizomys > Rhizomys pruinosus. Next base: position 884,163 of record VZQC01013847.1, read on the forward strand.
TTCATGCACAGTTTGCATCCCTTGAAAGCCCATCCCCAGTTTCATTTCCCTACAAACACAGTTCTTTGTTTTGTTTTTTTCCTTGGCCTTTTCGAGACAGGGTCTCCCTGTAGCCCCAGCTGTCCTGGAACTTACTCTGTAGACCAGGCTGGCCTTGAACTCACAAAGATCCACCTGCCTCTGCCTCCTAAGTGCTAGGATTAAAGGCATGTGCCACCACGCCCCGGCCAAACACGGTTCTTTGTTGAGGATTCTGTGTGAGCCTGCCTTCTGAGACACCATTTAGAGTTCCACGTCTTGTGAGGATTTCACATGTAAAATGTCCAACATATCTATTGATAAACTTGTTTATTTTCTCCTATGTTTTATTTCAGAGCACCAGACATGAACCTCTGGCTAGAGAAAGGAGTTTTTCTCCTCTTCCACCTCAGATGGAGAGTGGCTGTGGTAGGAGACCAGCTACAGACTGTGAAATACTCAGAAAGAGGCATTTCAACCAAGACTCCAAGCAGGAGAGAAGAGCTTGTTATGCTTGGGCATAGCAAGAAAAGAGCATTCCAGGCTCGGGGAACACCAGGGACACAGGCTCTGAGCATGGCATGTCTGTGTGAGAAGAGGGGGGTGAGGAAGAGTTAGAAGTGGCCCCAGGAGGCGAGAGATAGGCTGAGCTAGTGTAGGATTTAGAAGGAGCTGTGACTTTATCCCAAGTGGAATGGGCAACCTTGGAAGGTTTTCGTTTTTGTTTTTGTTTTTGTTTTCCTTGGAAGGTTTTAAACCAAGATTTATCTTTTTAAAAGCTTGCTTTAGGCCTGGTGAGATGGCTTAGTCAGTAAAGGAGATTTCCACTAAGATGGATGACCTGAGTTTGCTCCCTGAGCCTACATGGTAAGAGACAACAAACTCCTAAAAGTTGTCATTTGAACTTTGACCTTCATGTATGCCCCACCATCCCACAAACGTGAATAAACAAACAGGACATTTTAAAAAGCTTACTTTGGGGCTGGAGGGATGGCTCAGCGGTTAAGAGCACTGACTGCTTTTGCAGAGGACCAGGGTTCGATTCCCAGCACCAACATGGCAGCTAAGAACCATCTTGGGCCAGGGGTGGTGGCACACCTCTTTAATCCCAGCACTCGGAGGCAGAGGCAGGCGGATCTCTGTGAGTTCAAGACCAGCCTGGTCTACAGAGTGAGCTCCAGGCCAGCTAGAGCTACAGGGAGACCCTGTCTCGAAAAAGAAAAAAGAGAAAAGAAAAGGGTGGGGGACACGGGTTTAGATTTGATTAGTAACATAATCTTGTACAAAAAATATATATAATAAAAAAATTAATTAAAAAAGAAAAAAAATCTGAAAAAAAAGAAAGCAAAGTAATTTGCGAAAAACGACAAAATAAAAAGCTTACTTCTGCGGACGCCCACCTCCTCCCCATTCTCGGGTTCATCCTGGTAGACTCTTGTTGGGTTCTGCCCTCTGGTCCCTCCCCTTGGGTGTACTTTCTGTGCTTTCTGCCTCAGCCCACTCTCCAGTCAAGCCTCCCTCCCCTGTCCCTCAGCACATGATAGACTTAGTAATCCTTTGGAAGCGCCTTTATTTTGATATGTTTTGCAAGGACAGAGCTAGGGGTGGGTGACAGCGGCTGGGCCCCCGCAAGGTTGGCGCTAGGGATGCTGGTCCCCTTCCTCAGCACTGCGGCGACCGAAGTCCATCCATCCGTATGCCTCCTCCTCCTCTTCTATCCGTGGTCCATGCTTCTTGGACAGGTCTGCTATGAAGTTTGGGGGTCCTGGGGGTCCCAGCTGCCTTCTGTGGTGAGAGGCTGGGCCCAGCAGGTCCAGCCTGTGAGGCTCCAGGCCCCTGTTGGTCCCTGGCCCAGAAGGTGCATCCTGTAGCTGGGGGTGGGGCTTCCAAGAAGCTTCCGAGAAGGTTGCCAGAGCCAGCGCTGAGATCAGCACGCACGCGCACAGTCGCGACATCTTGTCTGCAAAGGGGAGAGGGCTAGGCTTCAACATGGGGAGCTGTCTCCCCAGAGGCACTGGGCTAGACCTTATGGGCTCTGAGTCCCAGCTCCTGCCTGGTAACAGACTTGGGATAGTTTGCCGAGGTGGATGCAGGCCGTTTCTTAATTCTGTTCCCCTGTGCCTGTCAGCTCCTCGGGCCTTCTTTTTTCCCTTTCCTATCCAGGCCTTCTTTCTTTTTTTTCCTTTCCTAGCCAATGACAGTCAATGCCTTCTCTTGGGGCTGGGAAGGTGGCTCAGTGGGTAAGAACACCTGCTGTGTGAACTTGAGGATCTGAGTTCTGACCCTCAGCACTCGTGTAGAAAGCTAGGTGCTCCTGTGACCTCATTATTGGGTCAGGAGGACTACTGGCTGCCAGGCTTGCCGAAAGATTAAAAAGCAGAAGCTGGGTATGGTAGCGCCCGCCTTTAATCCCAGCACTCCTCGGGAGGCAGAGGCTGGCGGATTCCTGTGAGTTCAAGGCCAGCCTGGTCTATATAGTGAGTTCCAGGCCAGCTGGGACTAAAGGGAGACCCTGCCTCAAAAAGACAAAAAAAAAAAAANAAAAAAAAAAAAAAAAAAAAAAAAAAAAGAAAGGGAAAAGAAAGATTAAAAGCAAACTCCAGGTACAGAGAGAGACCCTGTCTTAATGAAATAAAGAAGAAAGCAAGAGAGGAGGACATGTGACCACCTCCTCTGACCTCCACATGTACACATTCAAAACACAAACACACACACACACACACACCAAGAAAAATAAAACTACATGGTCTGGAGAGATGGTTGCTCAGTGGTTAAAAGCACTGGCTACTCTTGCAGAGGACCCAGGTTCAGTTCCCAGCATCCACGTGGCAAGCTAACAACTGTCAGTAATTCCAGTTTCAGGGGTTTCCAACGCTTTCTTCTGACCCAAAGGGCATTACACAACATGGGTACACTTACACACATGTAAGCAGCACACTCATACACATAAAATAAAAATAATAAACTATTTTTTTAAAACCCTCAATAGGCTAGGCATGATGGTACATGCCTTTAATCCCAGCACTCAGGAGGCAGAGGCAGGCAGATCTCTGTGAGTTCAAGGCCAGCCTGGTCTACATAGTGAGTTCCAGGCCAGCTGGGACTACCAGAAGACTCTGACTCAAAAAGACCAAAACCAAATACAAACAAACAAAACCCCATAATAGCCATAGAACAGCATTTTCTAGAATGCCCTGCAGAATGAAGCTAGGTCAGTGGCTCTGTAGATAGTTTAATTGTATAACTTAAGGTGAATCTTTAGAGACATCAAAGGCGCTCACACACTCAAGGGTGTTACAGACCACATGGAGACCACGTGTCCACCAAGAGGCTGGACCACACTACCTATGTGCAGTCTTCGAAGGAAAAGCTCTACTGTGCTTGCTTAGCTGGGGACCAGCCTGTGATTATACTTCAGCAGTTGAGAAAAAAAATTAAACTCAACATTTGCAACTAAGCAGGAGGGTGAACCAAGTCTGGGGAAACTCCAGCACTGACTGAAGTGAGACAAAACACTCAAGTTCAAAGTCTCATCTGTTCTTTGGACTCAATATTTTTGTATTCTTTTAGCCTTGTTCTGATTGGCTCTATTGTGATAGAATAATTAAAAAAAAAAACCCAACTCTTCTCCTATAAAAAAATGTGACAACCTCAATTTGGACTCCTGTGGTGGAAGGGGAGAAATGACCACAGGTCGTCTTCATCTTAACAGTGCAGCTCTGATCTGGACCATCACTTGACTTTCAATAAAATAGTCTTACTATTAAAAAAAAAGAAAATATTTTAATTAATTAATTAATTTTTGGTGTTTTTGAGACAGGGTCTCCCTTTAGCCCCAGCTGGCCTGGAACTAGCCCTGTAGACCAGGCTGGCCTTGAACTCACAGGAGATGCGCCTGCCTCTGCCTCCCAAGTGTTGGGATTAAAAATGTGAGTCACAGGGGCTGGAGAGATGGCCTAGTGGTTAAGAGCACCGACTGCTCTTACAGAGGACCCAGGTTCGATCCCCAGCACCCACATGGTGGCCGAGAGCCGTCTGAAACTCCAATTCCAGGAGAACTCTAGCTCCAGGGGAATCCGAGACCCTCTTCTGACCTCCACGGCGTTGCACGACATGGGTGCACAGACTTGCATGCAGGCAGTACATTCATACACATACAGAAATAAATAAAATTAATTTAAAAAAAATGTGAGTCACCATACCTGGCATGTGGGTGCTGGGAATCTAACCTGGGTCCTCTGGAAGAGCAGTTGGGGCTCTTAACCACTGAGCCATCTCTCCAGCCCCCGAAAACCCAAAAAGGTGTATTAATAAGATACTAGGTTTTCATGGAGAGATTCTCAGATTAGATTTTCTTTGTGAGAGAAAAAGAATTCTGGGGCTGGAGAGTTGGCTCAGCAGTTAAGAGTACTGGCGGCCGGACTTGGTGGCACACGCCTTTAATCCTAGCACTTGGGAGGCAGAGGCAGGTGGATCTCTGTGAGTTCAAGGCCAGCCTGGTCTACACAGTGAGTTCCAGGACAGCTGGGGCTACAGGGAGATCCTGTCTCAAATAAATAAATAAATAAATACATAAATAAATAAATAAATGAAGGAAGGAAAGAAGGAAGAAAAAAAGGAAAGAGGGGCTGGAGAGATAGCCTAGCGGTTAAGAGCACTGACTGCTCTTGCAGAGGACCTGGGTTCGATCCCCAGCACCCACATGGCGGCTGAGAACTGTAACTCCAATTCCAGGAGAACTCTAGTTCCAGGGGAATCTGAGACCCTCTTCTGACCTCCGTGGCATTGCACTACATGGGTGCACAAACATACATGCAGATAGTACATTCATACACATACAAAAATAAATTTTAAAAAAATTAAAAAAAAAGGAAAGAAAAGAAATGGAAACAAAAAGCAATGTTCTAGAACCATTCTGTCCAATATGAGCCATAGAGGTTGATCAACATGGTAGCCACTAGCTTCTTATGGCTCATTAAATCTAAATGAATTCAATAAAGTTTTCTTCCCTTGAACTAGCCACCTGTCCAGCACCTATGCAGCTAGCAGCTGCTGTGCAGGACAGTGCAGACTTAAAGCATTGAGTTGTCATGGAGTCTTTTGGGCAGTGGCGGCGGGTCTAGGCAAGAGCTTGAGATGGGATCCAGGACCTGCAGACGCCAATCTCTGCCCTGCCTATTAATCTGTGTGACTTTGGGTGAGTCACATGTGGCGTCTGCCCTTAGTGTTATCATCCCAACAATGAGAGAAAAGTTCTCTTCTGCTCAGCTCCTGGGGTGGGAGAGTGGAGGCCTGGTGGGGGGAGGATCATGGATGAGTCCTCCTGGGGTGGGAGGAGGGGAGCCTGGTGCAGGCAGGATCAGGGATGAGTCCCGAGCAAAGGAAGGCAGGTAGAAGACAAGGGCTGGGAATGGCAGGGTGATCTTAGAGCTGAGACTTAGTTCTTCCCTAGGCCAAGGAAAAGGCACCTGCCCTAGAGACATCAATGGCACAGACACCAAGGGGAGAGCCCCAGGCTTGGACCTGTGGCCTGGATCCATGGGGACAGAGCCTGACAGCTCTTGTCCCTGCTGTCCCCTCCCTTCCCCTCCCAGTTTCTCACCTGCAGAGCTGGGAGGTGGCAGTTGTGATGGCTGGGTCTGATCCACTCACTCACTGCTGCAAGCCTGCCTTATAAAGCTCTCAAGGTCCCTCCCAATCCTTTCTTCCAGGTGAGGTCAGACTCCCCACAGTAGGAGAAATGGGTGTGGGGCACTAGGGCAATATGTCATCCTCCCCCACCCTGTCATGTAGTGTCAATCATGGAGTGTCATTGAGGAGGTGAGGAAGGGAAGGGCTGCAGCAGGGAGAGGGCAGGCAGGAGATAGACCCCCCACCCCCATTTCAAGAACAGCTCACCCTGCCATTCCCTTGGACCACATCCCATGTAACTGAATGAACCAAATGACCTTTGATTCAGAGGTCGCCATATGCTGAGGTTTGATGGACAAGTTATGTGTGACTGTGCACTGACATATTGGTTCCTGTTCCCTTCCACCAGGCTCTGCAAACAGGATGTGTTTCAGTTATCAGGGGCAATGGGCCGTGGAGCCGATGGTCTGCCCGTTCTGTGCACAGCCTCATGTTGGTTTCCTTGGAGCAGCTTTGTACTCCCCTTACCAGGGAAACACCCAGCATTTCCTTCCTCCTAAGTCCTCTATGCTGGCCTGGATCTGCCTGAAGCCTGCAGACGTCTTTGGAAACTTCCTCCTCAGAGCCAGTACCTTCAGGGTCCTACATTTAAATTTTTTTTAATTTTTTAAAAAATTTTATTTATTTCTGTATGTGTATGAATGTACTGTCTGCATGCAGGTCTGTGCACCCGTGTCGTGCAATGCTGCGGAGGTCAGAAGAGGGTGTCGGATTCCCCTGGAACTGGAGTTCTCCTGGAACTGGAGTTTCAGATGGTTCTCGACTGCCATGTGGATGCTGAGGATCGAACCCGGGTCCTCTGAAAGAGCGGTCGGCGCTCTTAACCGCTAGGCCATCTCTCCAGCCCTAGGGTCCTACATTTAAAGATGCCTCCATCTTGCTTTCAAGGGTAGATGGTGATTTGCGTAACACATTCACAACTTTACAACGTTAAAAAAATATATTTTGAGGGGCTGGAGAGATAGCCTAGCGGTTAAGAGCACCGACGCTCTTACAGAGGACCCGGGTTCGATCCCCAGCGCCCACATGGCGGCTAAGAACCGTCTGTAACTCCAATTCCAGGAGAACTCCAGTTCCAGGGGAATCCGAGACCCTCTTCTGACCTCCGCGGCATTGCACGACACGGGTGCACAGACCTGCATGCAGACAATACATTCATACACATACAAAAATAAATAATAAAAAAATATATATATTTTGAGGGGCTGGAGAGATGGCCTAGCGGTTAAGAGCACCGACTGTTCTTGTGGAGGACCCAGGTTCGAGCCCCAGCACCCACATGGCGGCTAAGAACCATCTGTAACTCTAATTCCAAGAGAACTCCAGTTCCAGGGGAATCCGAGACCCTCTTCTGACCTCCACGGCATTGCACGACACGGGTGCACAGACTTACATGCAGACAGTACACTCATATGCATACAAAAATAAATAAAATTTAAAAAATTAAAATAATATATCTTGAAATTGTTAGTGAACAGACTGAAGCCTTTGTCAGAGAAAAGACGTACTTGAAAACAAAATGCTATGCTTTGCTGGCTTATTTGCTAAGCTTCCTCCTCCATGTGGTTTACAAGGACGTAATGAGCTCTGGGCTGTTTTTGATTTTTCCATAACTGAGATTAGACATTTCGCTCACATTCATGTGTCACCGAGTGGCCCCCTTATTGTCTGGGAGAGCTTTGATGTCCCTTGGGTCTTGTATAAGGGCAGTGGTACCCCACGCTCACAGCCAGCCTTGCTGAGAATTAACAGGTGATGAAGGATGCAGGCTGCACAGTATCTATGGCAACCAGGAACAAAATGTTCTAGTGAATAACCACTCTAATTCAGAGTAGGGCACGGTGACTCAGCACATGGAAGAAGTGAAAACTGACAAAACCAGCGCAGGCCCTGACAGTAATGAATTGAATCATAGCAATCTCAGAGACGGAAGGACGTGGGGGGGCTGGGGGAAAGGGCAGGGAGAGAGAGTAGCTCTGCTCATATCCTGGGGGATGGAGATGCTGGTGTTACTATGGTAACCATAAATTATAAGCTTTCAAAGAGCCAGGTTGATTTCTGTCTGTGAATTGGGTTATGCCCCCGGCTGTTCTTCCCCAGGCTGGAAGGGGGTGGCAATTTCAACAAACAGAGCCTTGTCTCCCATTCAGCAGTGGTGGGTGTCACTCTGGGTTTGTGGGACAGGGGTTCTGCTCAGAGATGCAAGGCGTAGCCCTCACTCCCAGGAGTGCTTGCTGGATACTGTCTTCACACAGGAGCGTGGTTTGATGGGGACGCTTTCCTGGTCCTTCTCTTTCCAGCTGTTGAGCTGTCTTCTCCTCCAGACAGTGAGGGAAATAGCTTGGGATGGGTTTGGAAAGGTGCAGTGCATTAAACTCTGCACAGCACGCAGAGCGCTGTGGGAACTGAATTCATTTTGCACTCTTCCCTCCTTGCCCTCTGGATCTCAGTTAATGGCTGTGAAATAGGAATGCTTCATACTCACCTCACAAGGCTGTGGCGGAGTGGGAATGAGGAGACCTGTGCACATACCTGGGGAGCTTCTCCTCCAAGGCTTAGAGGAGGGGACTTCCCTTCAAACCATCACTTTGTGACACGGATTTTCTGTCCTTCCAGAGGAATCCCTACTCCATTAAAGCTGCCATTAAAAGAGGGAGCAGGCCTGAGGCCCCTGGAGCTGTGCCTCCCAAAGGAAGTCCATTACCTGCTGCTGTGAGGTCAGTGTTGGAATCATAGCTTCAACATCACTTGACTGGGTGACCACAGAATAGGCTGGGACTGTGAAGTTGAGGACCAGATCCTGTCAGAGATGGCAATGTGTGTGTGGGGCACTTGGTAAATCCTCTATAGGAACAAATGCACTTCCTCTCTAGCACGATCCTAGGATGTAAGTGCTAGGATGAGCCCATTCTATGGATGAGGAAACTGAGGCTCCCACGAGGGAGCACTCACCAGCCTAAGTCCACACAAAAGAGGAGCTGGACTGGAGCTCTTCTAGGAGGGGTGTGGGAGGTGGAATGGTGGTCTCCCTCAATATGTCCACATCCCCAATCCCTGGAACCTGTGGCAAAAGGAACTTCACAGATTTCGTTAAAGCAAGAAGTTCATTCTAGCCGGGCGTGATGGCACACGCCTTTAATCCTAGCACTTGGGAGGCAGAGGCAGGCGGATCTTTGTGTGTTCAAGGCCAGCCTGGTCTACAGAGTGAGTTCCAGGACAGCTGGGGCTACAGGGAGACCCTGTCTCAAAAAGACCAAAAAAAAAAAAAAAAGTTCATTCTAGATTACCTGCCTAACTGGTCCCAGTTATCACACAGCCTTATAAAGCAGAGAGCTGAAGTCTGAGAAGGAACCCTGTGCAGCTACTGGTGTGAAGTAAAGTTCCCAGAGGAAGGAGGAGGAGGAGGAGGAGGAGGAGGAGGAGGAGGAGGAGGAGGAGGAGGAGGAGGAGGAGGAAAGAAAGAAAGAACAAAAAAGAAAGATGGATAAAGATGCATCTGTGGTAAAGATTCTACAGAACCAAACAGCTGAACTTTGCCATTATGGAGAGTTACAATGTTAACTTAACTTGGGAGGCAGAGGCAGGCAGATCTCTGTGAGTTCAAGGCCAGCCTGGTATACATAGCAAGCTCTGGGACAGCCAGAGCTACAGGAAGACCTTGTCTCAAATAGACCAAAAAAAATAAAAAAATAAACAACTAAAAGGGATAGTGGAGCGCACCTTTAACCTCAGCATTTGAGAGGCAGAGGTAGACAAACCTCTGTGTGTTCAAGGCCAACTTGGTCTGTATAGTGAGTTACAGGCCAACCAGAGCTACCTAGTGAGACCCTGTCTTTAAAAAGAAAAGAGGGGCTGGAGAGATGGCTCAGTGGTTAAGAGCACCAACTGATTGCTCTTGCAGAGGACCTGGGTTCTATTCCCAGCACCCACATGGCAGCTAAGAACCGTCTTTAACTCCAGTTCCAGGGGAATCCGACTCCCTCTTCTGACCTCTGCGGCATTGCATGACAAGGGTGCACCAACCTACATGCAGACAGAACATTCGTACACATACAAAATAATATAAATAAATAAATAAATGTTTTTTTAAATAAATAAATAAAAAATAAAAAGAAAAGAGAACCAAATTAGCAAACGAGAACCAAATGACCATGGGCTGTTTCCAGTCCCTTTGAAAGCCATTCGCTGGCCACTCCTGTGTCTGATCTAATATCCTGTGACTATCAAAACTTTAAAACAGGAGCTGTAGGGGCTGGAGAGATGGCTTGGCAGTTAAGAGCACTGGCTGCTCTTGCAAAGGACCTGGGTTCAAGTCCCAGCACCCACATATTGGCTAACAACTATCCGAAACTCCAGTTCCAGGGAATCCAACATCCTCTTCTGACCTCCTCAGCACTGAATGACATGGGTGCACTTACACACATGCAGGTAATACACTCATACACGCACTTACACACATGCAGGTAATACAATCATACACATAAAAAGTAATAAAAAATAAAATGAACGCTGGTGGTGGCGCACGCCTTTAATCCCAGCACTAGGGAGGCAGAGGCAGGTGGATCTCTGTGAGTTCAAGGCCAGCCTGATCTACAGAGCGAGTTCCAAGCCAGCTGGGCCTATAGGGAGAAGACCCTCTCTCAAAAACACCAAAAATAAAATAAAATAAAATAAATAAAATGGAAGCTGCAGAGACGTTTTAGTGGCTAAGGGTGCTTACTGCTCTTGCAGAGGACCTGAGTTTGGTTCCCAGCACACACATATCACATATAGCAGTTTACAACTGCCCATAACTCCAGCTCCAAGGCATCTGACAGCCTCCTCTGGTCTCCAAGGCACCCACGTGCCTGTGTATATATATNTTTGTGTGTGTGTGTGTGTGTGTGTGTGTGTGTGTGTGTGTGTCTTTTTTGAGATAGGGTCTCCCTGTAGCCCCAGCTGTCCTGAACTCAAGACCAGGCTGGCCTTAAACTCCCAGAGATCCGCCTGCCTCTGCTTCCCCAGTGCTAGATTAAAGGCCTGGGTTACCACACCTGGCTAAAAGTGATAATATTTTATATTGTGCTATTATGTTAAAGTGACTTTTTCAATATTTTGGATTAAATTATATACCAATAAATTTTGCCTTTTTAATTTTTTAAATGTGACTGCTAGAAATTTTTTTAATTACCTGCTTCTTGAATTGTGGCTATCAGACACTTAGACCATAAAACTGCATTCATTAACTAATTAACTTTTTTTCTAATTTTTTTTTATCAATTTTATTTATTTCTGTATGTGTATGAATGTGCTGTCTGCATGCAAGTTTGTGCACCCGTGTCGTGCAATGCCGCGGAGGTCAGAAGAGGGTGTCGGATTCCCCTGGAACTGGAGTTCTCCTGGAATTGGAGTTTCAGACGGTTCTCGGCCGCCATGTGGGTGCTGGGGATCAAACCCGGGTCCTCTGTAAGAGCGGTCGGCGCTCTTAACCGCTAGGCCATCTCTCCAGCCCAGGACTCACACTTTTCAAACATTTCAATTTGGTTGTTGATGTAGCTCAGTGGTAGAGCATTTGTGCACACACAAATCCTGGGTTCCACAAACAAAAATAGCTCACCCGAACCCAAATATTCCAAATTCATTCATTCATTATAAAAGCACTTGCTGGGGCTGGAGAGATGGCCTAGTGGTTAAGAGCGCCGACTGCTCTTGCAGAGGACCCGGGTTCAATCCCCAGCACCCACATGGCGGCTGAGAACCGTCTAACTCCAGTTCCAGGGAATCTGACACCCTCTTCTGACCTCCGTGGCATTGCACAACATGGGTGCACAAACCTACATGTAGACAGTACATTCATACACATACAAAAATAAATTTAAAAAAATTAAAAAAATAAATAAAAGCACTTGCTGAGAGAGCAAGGGTCTAAGCCTCAAGGACCCTTGGCGATAAGAGGAGAAATGTCCCCACTTCCATTGCCTATGTATGTTTACAGTCTAAGGGCACCAAACAGCTATCACATCCAAGGTGCCCAAAACAGGGTGAATGTTCCTCGGGGAGACAGAGCTCTAGTGGCAGCCCCTGCACACCTGGCTGGCTCCTGTCCTCCAATGCTGGCCGAATTGCTATATTAATGAGCTACAAATTGCTGTCAGATAGGCCAACACCTCGGCTTCCTAATAGGTTCTTAATAGCGGAAAAGGGAGAGGCTGATGATGACTCAGTTTCCTCCTTGCTCCAGGCAACAGGGATCTGGAGGCTGGGACGGTGCTGAAACCTGGCAGGTGTTTGTGTCAATACCGGCATCTTTCTAGGGCAGAGGCTGGGCAGGAGGACATGGGTTCATGGATGCTGGTTCCCACCTGCTGTGTCAGAGTCGCAGGCCCTCAGACTGAGCTAGAGATGCCCCAGAGCTCCCAGAGGCCCAGCTGCCCAGAGAGAAGGGAGGGCTGCTCTCCTCCGTCTCGGCCTTTCCCCACCTTCCCTCTCCACCCCCTCTGTCTCTTCTGTCCCGTTTGTGTCTTTGAGGCTGCGTTTCTCAGCCAAGGCTTCACATTTGTATCACTCGGGGAGTCCTTATACCAGAGCCTGGGGTGAGGCCAGGCATCAGGATAGAGGTCTGTGGAACCCCAGTCTCAGATCTCTTAAGGAAAGGTAGTTGAACATTCTAGGTCTTAGTTTTCCTGCCTGTGAGAGTGTTATCCTTGGATATCCTTGGATACCAAAATCTGAGGATGCTCAAGACCCTTACATAAAATGGTGACATATTTGCCTATGACCTACACACATCCTGACAGATGCTTTATTTTTCATTTATTTATCTTATTTTATTATTTTAGTTTATATTTTGGATTTTTTTGAGGTAGTTCCTGGCCGGCCTGCAACTCGCAGAGATCTGCCTGCCTCTGCCTCCGGACCTTTGAGATTAAAGGCCAGGTGGCCACTGTGCTTAGATATTTTATTGTATTTTTTTAAATTTTTTATTTTTATTTATTTCTGTATGTGTTTGAATGTACTGTCTGCATGCAAGTCTGTGCACCCATGTCGTGCAATGCCGCGGAGGTCAGAAGAGGGTCTCCGATTCCCCTGGAACTGGAGTTCTCCTGGAATTGGAGTTTCAGATGGTTCTCGGCCACCATGTGGGTGCTGGGGATCGAACCCAGGTCCTCTGTAAGAGCGGTTGGCGCTCTTAACCGCTAGGCCATCTCTCCAGCCCCCAGAGCACTGGCTGCTCTTGCGGAGGACCTGGGTTCTATTCTCAACATCCATGTGGTGGCTAATGACTCTCTGTAACTCTAGTTCCAGGAGATCTGATGTCCTCTTCTGACCTCTGTGTGCCTTGCAAAACATGGGTGCTCTTACATATATACAGGAAATACACTGATATGCATTTTTTTTTTTTGTCTTTTTGAAATAGGGTCTCCCTGTAGCCCCAGCTGTTCTGGAATTTGTTCTGTAGACCAAGCTGGCCTTGAACTCACAAAGATCTGCCTGCCTTTGCCTCCCAAGTGCTAGGATTAAAGGCGTGTGCCACCACGTCCGGTTTAGATAGGCATAATTTTAAAATAATAAATAAAATATGAAAAACCCAAACATATAGAAAGATTTTAAATCTTTCCCCCAGCAGTGCACGGAATGAAGTCCGTGACCTGGACAAGCACTGGACCACGAAGCCCATCACCAGTTCTTTGGTCTTTTTGAGACAGGGTCTCCCTTTAGTCTCAGCTGGCCTGGAGCTTGCTCTATAGATTAGGCTGGGCTTGAACTCACAGAGATCTGCCTGCTCTGCCTCCGAAGTGTTGGGATTAAAGGCGTATGCCACCATGCTCCACTGAATCTTTTCTTTCAACAGTATGTTTTGGAGCTAAAGATATAGCTGAGTTGGTAGAATGCTTGTCTGGCATTCTGGATTTGATGCTTAGCATGGCCTAGTTATGGTAGTGAACACCTGTAGTGACAGCACTTAGGTCAAGGCAGGAGGAAGTTCAAGGCCAAACTCAAATACATAGTGAATTCTTGGCTAGCTTGAGCTACAAGAGACCTTGTCTTTAGAAAACAGTCCGAGGCAGGTAGAGAGATGGCCGGGGTGAAGAGCACTGGCTGCTCTTGTGGAGGAACAGGGTTTGGTTCCCAGCAGCCACACAGCAGCTAACAACTGCCCATAACTCCAGTTCCAGCGAATCTGATGCCCTCTTCTGACTTCCATAGGCATGGCATGACGGTTGGTGAGAGGAAGGCTGAGTTAGTGGGAATTAACAGGGCCAGACTTTATTAAAGGAGAGGAAAGGAAATGCCTAAGGAAGGGAAGTGAGCTCGTGAGTGAAACCCTACAACCCACCGCCGAGAACCATCTGAAACTCCAATTCCAGGAGAACTCCAGTTCCAGGGGAATCGGAGACCCTCTCTGACCTCCGCAGCATTGCACGACACGGGTGCACAGACTTGCATGCAGACAGTACATTCAAACACATACAGAAATAAATAAAAAATAAAAATAAAAAATTTAAAAAAATACAATAAAATATCTAAGCACAGTGGCCACCTGGCCTTTAATCTCAAAGGTCCGGAGGCAGAGGCAGGCAGATCTCTGCGAGTTGCAGGCCGGCCAGGAACTACCTCAAAAAAATCCAAAATATAAACTAAAATAATAAAATAAGATAAATAAATGAAAAATAAAGCATCTGTCAGGATGTGTGTAGGTCATAGGCAAATATGTCACCATTTTATGTAAGGGTCTTGAGCATCCTCAGATTTTGGTATCCAAGGATATCCAAGGATAACACTCTCACAGGCAGGAAAACTAAGACCTAGAATGTTCAACTACCTTTCCTTAAGAGATCTGAGCCTGGGGTTCCACAGACCTCTATCCTGATGCCTGGCCTCACCCCAGGCTCTGGTATAAGGACTCCCCGAGTGATACAAATGTGAAGCCTTGGCTGAGAAACGCAGCCTCAAAGACACAAACGGGACAGAAGAGACAGAGGGGGTGGAGAGCAGCCCTCCCTTCTCTCTGGGCAGCTGGGCCTCTGGGAGCTCTGGGGCATCTCTAGCTCAGTCTGAGGGCCTGCGACTCTGACACAGCAGGTGGGAACCAGCATCCATGAACCCATGTCCTCCTGCCCAGCCTCTGCCCTAGAAAGATGCCAGTATTGACACAAACACCTGCCAGGTTTCAGCACCGTCCCAGCCTCCAGATCCCTGTTGCCTGGAGCAAGGAGGAAACTGAGTCATCATCAGCCTCTCCCTTTTCCGCTATTAAGAACCTATTAGGAAGCCGAGGTGTTGGCCTATCTGACAGCAATTTGTAGCTCATTAATATAGCAATTCGGCCAGCATGGGAGGACAGGAGCCAGCCAGGTGTGCAGGGGCTGCCACTAGAGCTCTGTCTCCCCGAGGAACATTCACCCTGTTTTGGGCACCTTGGATGTGATAGCTGTTTGGTGCCCTTAGACTGTAAACATACATAGGCAATGGAAGTGGGGACATTTCTCCTCTTATCGCCAAGGGTCCTTGAGGCTTAGACCCTTGCTCTCTCAGCAAGTGCTTTTATTTATTTTTTTAATTTTTTTAAATTTATTTTTGTATGTGTATGAATGTACTGTCTACATGTAGGTTTGTGCACCCATGTTGTGCAATGCCACGGAGGTCAGAAGAGGGTGTCAGATTCCCTGGAACTGGAGTTAGACGGTTCTCAGCCGCCATGTGGGTGCTGGGGATTGAACCCGGGTCCTCTGCAAGAGCAGTCGGCGCTCTTAACCACTAGGCCATCTCTCCAGCCCCAGCAAGTGCTTTTATAATGAATGAATGAATTTGGAATATTTGGGTTCGGGTGAGCTATTTTTGTTTGTGGAACCCAGGATTTGTGTGTGCACAAATGCTCTACCACTGAGCTACATCAACAACCAAATTGAAATGTTTGAAAAGTGTGAGTCCTGGGCTGGAGAGATGGCCTAGCGGTTAAGAGCGCCGACCGCTCTTACAGAGGACCCGGGTTTGATCCCCAGCACCCACATGGCGGCCGAGAACCGTCTGAAACTCCAATTCCAGGAGAACTCCAGTTCCAGGGGAATCCGACACCCTCTTCTGACCTCCGCGGCATTGCACGACACGGGTGCACAAACTTGCATGCAGACAGCACATTCATACACATACAGAAATAAATAAAATTGATAAAAAAAAATTAGAAAAAAAGTTAATTAGTTAATGAATGCAGTTTTATGGTCTAAGTGTCTGATAGCCACAATTCAAGAAGCAGGTAATTAAAAAAATTTCTAGCAGTCACATTTAAAAAATTAAAAAGGCAAAATTTATTGGTATATAATTTAATCCAAAATATTGAAAAAGTCACTTTAACATAATAGCACAATATAAAATATTATCACTTTTAGCCAGGTGTGGTAACCCAGGCCTTTAATCTAGCACTGGGGAAGCAGAGGCAGGCGGATCTCTGGGAGTTTAAGGCCAGCCTGGTCTTGAGTTCAGGACAGCTGGGGCTACAGGGAGACCCTATCTCAAAAAAGACACACACACACACACACACACACACACACACACACACACAAANAAATACAATAAAATATCTAAGCACAGTGGCCACCTGGCCTTTAATCTCAAAGGTCCGGAGGCAGAGGCAGGCAGATCTCTGCGAGTTGCAGGCCGGCCAGGAACTACCTCAAAAAAATCCAAAATATAAACTAAAATAATAAAATAAGATAAATAAATGAAAAATAAAGCATCTGTCAGGATGTGTGTAGGTCATAGGCAAATATGTCACCATTTTATGTAAGGGTGGGTGGGTGGGGTGTGGTTGTTGGGGGGGAGGTGTGTGTGAAAGAGTGAAAGGTGAAGCAAGTGAAAGAATGAAAGGGTGGGCAGAGTGAAAGTGAAAGAGGCCAAGGGAGCCGGGCGTGGTGGCGCACGCCTTTAATCCTAGCACTCGGGAGGCAGAGGCAGGCGGATCTTTGTGAGTTCAAGGCCAGCCTGGTCTACAGAGTGAGCTCCAGACAGCTATGGCCACAGGGAGACCCTGTCTCGAAAAGACCAAACAAAACAAACAAACAAACAAACAAACAAACAAACAAACAAAAAACCCAGGGGAAAGTTCCAGAAAGTGGCCAGTGGATTCAACTGCAAATCAACAGTCTGCTGCTGGATGGTTGCCTGGCAACCTTGGTGCATCATCTTCCATTCCCTCCCAAGGTCATCTGACGGCAGTGCTGTCTCCCCACCACGAACGCTGTGTATGAAGCCATTTTCTTTCTTTTTTTTTGGTCTTTTTGAGACAGGGTCTCCTTGTAGCCTCAGCTGTCTTGGAACTCACTCTGTATACCAGGATGGCCTTGAACTCACAAAGATCCACCTGCCTCTGCCTCCCAAGTGCTAGGATTAAAGGCGTGCGCCACCATGCCTGGCTATGAAGCCATTTTCTGTTGTCCCCTTCTTTCCTGTTATTGGAGTCTGTCTCCTGCTCAAGGTCAGCTGCTCTCTCTAAGACCCTTCCTCTCAGACCTCCTGCCAGCTTAGAGCCATCTGCCTTCACCTATTTTCATTCCTCTATTTTTTTGAGACCTTTTTTTTTTTTTTTAAGACAAGGTCTCATGTAGCTCAAGCTGGGCTTGAACTTGGTATGTAGCTGAGGATGACCTTAAATTCTTGATCTTGGGGCTGGAGAGATGGCTCAGGGGTTAAGAGCGCTGCTGACTGCTCTTGCAGAGGATCTGGGTTCGATTCCTAGCACCCACATGGTGGCTAAGAACCATCTTTAACTCCAGTTCCAGGGAAATCCGAGACCCTCTTCTGACCTCTGCGGCATTGCATGACACAGGAGCACTCAAACATGCAGGCAATATGCTTACACAGAAAATAAAAAAGAAATATTTTATTTTTGTCTTTGTTTTCTTTTTTCTTTTTTTTAAATCATCTTTTTGAGACAGCGTCTCCCTGTAGCCCAGCTGACCTGGAACTCACTATGTAGACCAGGCTGGTCTTGAACTCAGAGATCTGCCTGCCTCTGCCTCCTGAGTGCTGGGATTAAAGGTGTGCACCACTACACCTGGATAACCCTTGTATTTTTATAGACAGGTGCCGCCATGTCCAGCTTTTTTTTTTTTTTTTTTTTTTTT
>VZQC01013847.1:902657-923123 GCA_009823505.1 Rhizomys pruinosus
TGTAGCACAAGTCAGCTTTGAACACTTGGTAGGCTCCCTGCCTTGTCCTTCTGACTGGTGGGATTATGTGAATGAGCCACTGTGCTTAGTTCTGGAGGCTTAAAAGTCAACCTACGGCCTGAAGCAGGGTGTGGTTAGCCAGCCACCACTCCTGGGCCACCCTTAAGGACTCTGGTCCAAGCTTGTGGCACACCCTCATCTAAACTTTATTATTTTATGTGTATGAGTGTTATACCTGCATGTATGTAAGTGCACCTGTGTCATGCAATGTCTGCGGAGGCCAGGAGTTGGGGGTCAAATCCCCTAGAAGCCAGAAGTGGGGGTCAGATTTCTTAGAACTGGAGTTACAGACAGTTGTTAGCAGCCATGTGGGTACTGGGAACCGAACCCAGGTCCTCTGCATGAGCAGCTGGTGCTCTTAATGGCGGCACCATCTCCAGCATCCCGTCCACATCCACCTCGTTTGTATCTGTCGCTCTTATTTTAGCAAATCTAAAGACCTGCAACTGACAATGTAAAACCATTGTATAAAAACCATAAAAGAACACCAAACAATAGTAATTTTTCCCCTCATTCCTGCTACGTTTCCCAAGATGGCTCCAAACCCCTGGGCACAAGTGACCCTCACGGCCTTAGTCTCCTGTGGGACTGCAGACAGGCACTCCTGAACCCAGCTATTACCTACCCTACCTTTAAAAAAAAAACCCAGCTTGCAGATCTTAACAGGAGGTCTGTTAATTGCATGGTGTAAATGGGTACCTCGGCTGGGCATGGTAGAAAGACACTATAATCTCAACACCTGGGAGACAGAGGCAGGTGAATCTTTGTTAAATCCAGGCCAGCCTGATCTACATGGTGAGTTCCAGGCTAGCCAGTGCTACATGGTGAGACCCTGCCTCAAAAAAGTAAAAACAAAAACCCCAACACAAGCCCCCCACCACAAACAATAACCATTAAAACTAAAACCAAAGAAAATACAGGTGTCTCAAGCTTCATGAAATGAAGTTGGTAAAATGAAGGTTCATTCAGTAGGGCTAGTTGGGTCCCAACAAGCTCCAGGCAAGCAGACAGCAGGTGTAGAGTGCTGTCCCCACAGCGAACCATGAACCAACCTACGTCATCACGTCTTTGCACATAGCTGGTCCTTCAGCTGGCTTCCTCTCACCTCACAGAAACCGAGAATCAATAGCCTGACACTCAGTGCCTGTCACATTCATGCTCCTGATACTCAGTGCCTGTCACGTTCATGGTCCTCTTGATACTCAGCGCCTGTCACATTTATGCTCCTCATTTTTCAACCTCTTCCTGTTCTTAACCAATTGTCCGTGATGGGGGAATCAACCATAAAGAATGATGATTAAAGACAGTGTAAGCTGTGCAGTGATGCGGGCTGCAACAGTGCTGTGCAGAGGGGGTCAGCAAGGACCCTCAGTGCTGTGGGGGGGTCAGCAAGGATCCCTCAGTACTGTGCAGGTGGGGGTAAGGATCCCTCAGTGCTGTGCAGGGGGGGTCAGCAAGGATCCCTCAGTGCTGTGCAGGGGGGGGCAGCAAGGATCCCTCAGTGCTGTGCAGGGGGGGCTCAGCAAGGATCCCTCAGTGCTGTGCAGGGGGGGTCAGCAAGGATCCCTCAGTGCTGTGCAGGGGGGGGTCAGCAAGGATCCTTCAGTGCTGTGCAGGGGGCGGTCAGCAAGGATCCCTCAGTGCTGTGCAGGGGGGTTCAGCAAGGATCCCTCAGTGCTGTGCAGGGGGGGCTCAGCAAGGATCCCTCAGTGCTGTGCAGGGGGGGTCAGCAAGGATCCCTCAGTGCTGTGCAGGGGGCGGTCAGCAAGGATCCTTCAGTGCTGTGCAGGGCGGGGTCAGCAAGGATCCCTCAGTGCTGTGCATGGGGGGGGTCAGTAAGGATCCCTCAGTGCTATGCGGAGGGGGGGGCGGCAAGGATCCCTCAGTGCTGTGGGGTTTTGCCACTTTGTGAGGTCCTCTGCCTAACAAGATTTTTATTTTTTTATTTAAAAAAATTTTTTTAAATTTATTTCTGTATGTGTATGAATGTACTGTCTGCATGCAGGTTTGTGCACCCATGTCGTGCAATGCTGCGGAGGTCAGAAGAGGGCGTCGGATTCCCCTGGAACTGGAGTTCTCCTGGAATTGGAGTTTCGGATGGTTCTTGGCCGCCATGTGGGTGCTGGGGATCGAACCCGGGTCCTCTGCAAGAGCGGTCAAAAAAGATTTTTTTCCTTTCAGTAGTGTTGGGGATTAAATCCAGGGCTTAGAACCGAGGTCAGCACCCTACCATTGAGCTATATCCCCAGCACAGTTTTATTATTATTATTATTATTATTATTTTATAAAATTGGGCCTTGAAGTTGGTATGTAGCTCAGGATGACCTTGAACTTCTGTCTCCTCTAACTCTACTTCCAATTCTGGGATTATAGGCATGCCCATCTGCTCAGATTTTTTTTTTTTCAGTGCTGGGGACTGACTCCCAGGTTTTGTGGATATCAAATCCCAGGTTTTGTGTATGCTGAGCAAGCACTTTGCCAACTGAATTATATGAACTATATCCCCTGTCCTAAAGACTTTTTGGAGATAGGATTTCACTATGAAGCCATGGCTGGCCTAGAATTTGCTATGTAGATGAGGCTGACCCCAAACTCAAAAGAAATCCCACCTGCCTCTGCCTGGTGAGTGCTGGGATTACAGGCATGCACCTGGCTAAAGTTTTTTTAATTTTTCATGTATGAGTGTATTGCATGCATGTTGTGTAAGTGCACCCATGTCATGCACTGCCCTTACTCAGAAGGTATCAGATTCCCTTGGAACTGGAGTTACAGTTGTTAGCTGCCATATGGGTGCTGGGAATCGAACCTGGGTCTTCTGTAAGAACAGCTAGTGCACTCCAACCCCAGGAGTTATTTTTTAAAAAGTATTTTATTATTTTTATGTATATGAGTGTTTTGCCTTCATGTATGTAAGTGCACCCGTGTCGGGTAATGTCTAAGGATGTTAGAAGAGTGTGTCACATCCCCTGGAACTGGAGTTACAGGTGGTTGTTACTGACATTTAGGTGCTGGGAACTAAGAGCAGCCAGGACTCTTTAAGCTGTTGAGCCACCTCTATAGCTGGGAGTTATTAAAAGTAGGGCCAGGTGTGGTGGCACAGGCCTTTAGTCCTAGCACTTGGTAGGCAGAGGCAGGCAGATCTCTGTGAGTTCAAGGCCAGCCTGGTCTACAAAGTGAGCTCCAAGCCAGCTGGGACTAAAAGGAGACTGTCTCAAACACACACACACACACACACACACACACACACACACACACACACACAAAAATAAATAAAAATAAGTAACCAGGCATAGTGGCTCCTGCCTTTAGTCCCAGCACTTGGGAAGCAGAGGCAGGCAGATCTCTGAGTTCAAGGCCAGCATGGTCCACCCAGCAAATTCCAGGCCAGGTGGAGCTACAGAGATCCTGTTTCAAAAAGACCAAAACAAACAAAAACAAACATTGATTTATGAGGCTAGAGTGATGGCTCAGCAGTTAAGAGCACTGACTGCTCTTTCAGAAGACCCAGGTTTGAGTCCTAGATTTGTTAGCCACATGGTGGCTAACAAGTGTCAATAATTCCACTTTCAGGCGATCTGATGCGCTCTTCTGACCTTCTCGGCACTGCAGGACAGAGTGCACTTACAAGACAGCAACATACTCAAACACATAAAAAATATTAGTTTTACATGTGTCTGTGCCTGAGTGTATGCATGTGCACCGTGTGCAGTCAATTTCAAGCTACCATGAAGAAAACTGTCAGCTATAACTGCACAGGAATCCACAGAAAATGGCTAAAACCTAATTCAAATTGCTATCAATCCATGAATAAATGACCCTATACAGAGAACTGACGACCTTGTGTACTTACCTGCCTCCGTGGCGCCCCCTTGTGGCCTTAGTAGTAATACAGCTTTATCTAAACACAAAGCTTTGTCATTAAGAGCTTGATTTTTTGGGCTGGAGATGGCCTAGCGGACCACTCTTGCAGAGGACCTGGGTTCAATCCCCAGCACCCACATGGTGGCTAAGAACTGTCTTTAACTCCAGTTCCAGGGAAATCTGACACCTTCTTCTGACCTCCGCGGCATTGCATGACATGGGTGCACAAACCTACATACAGACAGTACATTCATACACACAAAAAATAAAAAAATAAGCCAGGCGTGGTGGCACACGCCTTTAATCCTAGCACTTGGGAGGCAGAGGCAGGCGGATCTTTGTGAGTTCAAGAACAGCCTGGCCTACAGTTCCAGGACAGCTGGGACTACAGGGAGACCGTCTCGAAAAGACAAAAAAAAAAAAAAACTTGATTTTTGAAGCAGGGTCTCCCTGTTGTAGCCAGCCCCAGCTGGCCTGGAACTCAAGACAGCTGGGCTAGAAAGAATTAATACTTTTTGTGGGTATTCAATGTGCTCAGAGGACTTTGGGATACTCTTTCCATGTTAGGTACTGGGAATTAGATTTATCAATTGCCTTTACCTGCTAAGCCAGCTTTGTCTTTATTTTTTGGTCTTTTTGAGATGGCGTCTTCCTGTAGCCCCAGCTGTCCTGGAACTATGTAGACCAGGCTGGCTTTGAACTCAAGAGATCTGCACGCCTCTGCCTCTGCCTCTCCAGTGCTGGGATTAAAGGTGTGGGCCACCAAGCCTGGTTTAAAGTTGCCGGGGAGATAAGAGGCAAGTGGATCTGACCTTAGGCTAGCCAGGTGTAGCCATCTGTCTAATTAAAAAAAGACGGGCAGCGGGATGTGGTGGTGCACACCTTTAATTTCAGCACTCCGGCAGACAGGTAGTGAGTTCAAAGCCAGCCTGGTCTACATATTGAGTTCCAGGACAGCTGGAGCTACAGGGAGACCACCATCTCAAAAACAAAAACAAGACTGGCACACCGTTAATCTAATCCCACTCAGGAAGGAGAGGAAGGTGGATCTCTTGAGTTCAAAGCCAGCCTGGTCTACATAGTAAGCTCCAGGCCAGCTGGGGCTTCAGGGAGATGCTGTCTCAAAGACACCCCCCCACCCCCATAAAAGGTGTGGCTCACATAACTGGATTAAAACATTTTGCTGGGCGTTTCGGCCCACGCCTTTAATCCCAGCACTTGGGAGGCAGAGGCAGGCACATGAGTTCAAGGCCAGCCTGGTTTACATAGTGAGTTCCAGGACAGCTGGGACTACAGGGAGACTGTCTCAAAAAGACATTGTCACTTTTATAGTCCAATGTTGCTAGTTTAACTCAGAATAATCACATCCTGTAATGGAGGTCTTCATAAAGCCCAAGATGCCAACAGCCTGGCATAGGCCCTAGCTACTAGTTCGCACACCAGGTGAACTCATTTGATCCCACCTGATGAGTCTTCTTTTAAGTCTGGTTTTCAGGTTTGTCTGTTTACTATTTTAAAAATATGTGTATGCGTGTCTTATCTGCATGTAAACTCAGCGATGTGGTACAATGCAGAGGTCAGAAAAGGGCACTGGATTCTCTGGAAGTGGAGTTAGGATGGTTAACCACCATGTAGGTGCTGGGAACTGAACCCAGGTCCTCACAAGCATAGCCAACTCTCTACCCACCCCCACTATAGTGCCAACAATGCTTGGAGTGTTTTTTTATATATTTTTATTTCTGTATGTGTATGAACGTATTGTCTGCATGCAAGTTTGTGCACCCGTGATGTGCAATGCCGCAGAGGTCAGAAGAGGGTGTCGGATTCCTGGAACTGGAGTTCTCCTGGAATTGGAGTTTCAGATGGCTCTTGGCCGCCATGTGGGTGCTGGGGATCGAACCCGGGTCCTCTGCAAGAGTGTTGGTGCTCTTAACCGCTAGGCCATCTCTCCAGCCCTTGGAGTGGTTTTTGAGACTTGGTCTCACTACGTAGTACTGGCTGGCCTAAAATAATCCCAACACTCAGGAGGCAGTGGCCAAGTGGGTTTCTGTGAGTTCAAGGCTAGCCTGGTGTACACAGTGAGTTCCAGAACAGTTGGGGCTATAGGAGACCCTGTCTCAAAAAAAAAAAAAATCCCTACTCCTAATAGAGTGGCAACCAATCACCACTTAGGCTGCTTGGACAAGTTTCTCATCAGAACATTTTCCAGGACAGATAAATGCGGACAGCACAACTCTGGTTTTGGTTATACTTGTACAACAGTGGACGCAGAGGTCAAACCATCTGAGCCCATTTCTGTGATCCCTCCACATACACAAGCCTGCACATCAGCTGTTTCTGAAAACAAGTTTTATTTAAATAGGGTTTAAATACATTACATAACATTAAAACTGGAAGGGAAAAGAAACCAAAAACCTGTTCCTTCACATGGCATTGGGCAGCTGCTGCTAGCAAGTTGCAAGCTCTACAGCTAGCTACATGACTGATGGCATCAGCTTGGTATTTGTTCCCTTGTCAGAAGTTTAACTGATAGTAGGATGGCCTCACACTCTGTTCCATGTCCCTTATTAGGTAGGGGGTGGGGGCAAGCCAGATAGATGTCCTATCACTTGACTGGAGGGAAGTGGCCCTGTCAGGTTAGAGCTTTTGACTGCCAGAGATTCCCTCTAGTGGCATACCTGCTGTTCTGCCTCACCCCATCCTGATTCATGTGGGCTGGTCAAGGGAGGACATTCTCCTAGGTCAGGAGGGTCTGCAGAGGGAGATCTAAGGAGCTTCTGGCCAGACATAGCCTTCCGTGGGTGGTCTTGGGGTTCTGGGCTTGGCTGAAACATCGTTATTTCTCTGTTTCAGGCAATACACTGCCAGGCGCCTACTGCTTGACCTCTGTTTAAATGAGGGACTTCAAGACTAGACAGCATGGCTCTTTTCAGTTTATTGCATGAAGGAGTTACACTTGTCCAAGTTAAAAGTGGACCCCAAATGGTTACATTATACAAGCTGTGAGGTTTTTAAACTTGTGACAAGGGACAGAGGGGAAATTCTACTCATTGTAAGGAAACCCTCACTTAAGCTTCAGAGAGCCACAGGCACTTAAAACCCATGAACCTTCAGCTGGTCGTCCTTAGCCAGTCCAATCTGCAGAGAGAAAAGGGCAAGGTTTTAAAGGAGGAACAGCAAGTCACTAGTAGACCCAGTGTCCAGCAAGGACACTCAGATAAATCCAAGAACTTCCATCCCCCATTATAGACTGAGGTGTTTGTGGGCGGGGACCAGAGTCTCATTACATCAAAACTCAAATTCCCTAATTTATATATATATAGACACAAAACATTTGTGACCAGTCTCTTCTGGTTTTTAGAAGTTTATGCTCTTCCAGGCCAGCTGAGATTAAAGGGAGACCCTGTCTCCAAAAAAAAAAAAAAAGGTTTATGTTCAACGTCCCCAAACGCATGTTTGTCTGCCACAGAAAGGTGGTAACAGATACCATCCAAGAATAAAGCCAACTGAGACAGGCCTGCACTCACCTCTATCAGGAACTGGCATATGTTCTTGCGCTGGTCACCCTGTAGCTGAATTACTTCTCCATATTCCGGATGCTCAATTACAGTACCATTGCAGGCAAATTTCTGCAAGCGCAAATAAAACACATGGGACCACAGTCCTTAAGCCCCTTCCTTTTGCACCCCTGGTGGGACTAATTACGTGGGCTCTTTTTCACATCTTTCAGACCTACCTTCTTAAACGCCTTCACTAGTTTCTTTTTATCGTAATCATCAGCGATCCCTTGGACAGTAGTAAGGGTCTTCCTGCCGTTTCTCTGTTGAATTCTTATATGGATATAATCCTCAGTGCCAGCAGGAAGCAGGTCATCACCCTTACTTGCATCAGCAAAGGGGTCTGGGGAGAAAAAAGATCGTCCACGTGCCGGAGCTCAGTTTGCACTCCCACTCAGCTTTCGAATGTGCAAGGTAACAATGAGGACATAGCCTGGGCTTGGGTCAGGTGTCCCCGGTAGTCCCTCCCAGAACAGGTCAGGGCCGGACAGGCGTGGAGAAACCCTGGGCACCGAGCCCTGGGCCCGTCCGTCCGCCCCCGCAGCCGATCACGTGCCCGGGAGCCCCGGCCGACTGGCAGGCGGCGCCCCGCCCGGCTGATGCAACCGGCCGGAACCCGTGCTCCCAAGGCGGGGCCAAGCCCTCCCCTCCCCATTGGCGAACCGGTTTGTCACTTAGGCCTGGGCACCGCCCTTCCCGGACAACCACGGTGACGTAGCGGACGTGACGCAGAGGTGGCGGGAGGGGGCGGGTGTGGCCCGAGGAGAGCCGGGAGCCATTAGTAAATGCGCCACCGAGACGCTGGGCCCGCCTAAGAGTTGACCTCCCGCCCGCTCCTTCCGGTCACTCGGAGGCCCAGCCCTGAGCACAGGCCCCGGTTTCCCTAAGCCCTAGCCAGTCTCCAGCCCGAAAGCTTCGTGCGCTTAGCCGCCTCCCGGAGCTCCGGCCACGACGACCCCACCGGGGCCCGCGACCTTCCCTGGGCTTACCGAAAGAGTGGAGGTTCTGGATAGCGGACATACGATACGATTCCTTTTCCTCGGTGGAAACGGCCTGCGGAAGGCGGCTGCGGGAGAAGGCAGGCGGGGGGGACGGAGCGTCGGGAAGCGAGGGGGCTCGAGGGGGCGGCAGCTGAGTCCTCGGCGGCGGCTCAGGGACTGGGGCGGAGGGGTGGCGCCTGTATTTACTTATATAGCCGCCCCTGTGACGCCAGCGCGCTGCCCTCACGTCCCAGCTCCACCCATGGCTTCCAGCTTCTCGGTGCCCGCTCCCACCGCTTCCTATTGGTCAGGGGGCGGAGTCGAGGCGCAGCGCATGCGCACCGGACTCTGCCGCGTGAGGGCGTCCTGTTGACTCGGGGCGAGAGAGGAGGGGGAGGAAAAAAAAAGCTGGATCCGCCCGCTCCTGCGCAGTGTGGGTGGTAGCTGTGGGGCGGCCTAGAGAAACCGGCGGAGGTTTCGAGCGCGCGTGCGCAGTATGTCCTTTGGCACGTTCAGCCTTGTTGATCGTGTTGGGGTGCTGGTACTAGGTCTTGGGGGGGTGTTTAGCGTGAAGTTCGTTTGGCGTTCTGTAGAAGGGATTTAGATGCTGCCTCCCTAATTCGACAGATCTCGGTCCTCTTCACCCACTCACTCTTCTGCCCACTAAGTCACAGAAAAAGATTTAGGGCAGCTCTTTAGTTACACAACATAAAATGTATCCAAACCTGAACCTTACGTTTAGAATATTAACATGTGGCTTAATATATTCTAAAACTGTTAAGCTAGTCTAAAATCTTCATTTAGATTAATCCCTCTATGAAAAGATGTTTCGGGGCTGGAGAGATAGCCTAGCGGTTAAGAGCGCCGACCGCTCTTACAGAGGACGCCGGTTCGATCCCCAGCACCCACATGGCGGCTAAGAACCGTCTGAAACTCCAATTCCAGGAGAACTCCAGTTCCAGGGGAATCCGATACCCTCTTCTGACCTCCGCGNAGCATTGGGGTGAATGGTGAAACTACAGCGTTATAGACTGGACAATTATTTGATCAACTTGATTGTAGAATCATGAAGCCCGTCGAGCTCTCGCTCGTGAGGGCAGTGGGCCAGCGCGTGTGGGCGTGGTGCTGGGTATTGCCTGGCCCACTCCCAGCTCCCCAGTGGCCAGGCTGTGCGCTTCACCCTCACAGCACAACTAATTTTGCAAATTGGTTTTACATGAGGATGCTTGTACAGTCATGGAACTTATCTAGTATTATGGATCGTAATTCCTTCTGGGTGCCCCTTCAATCGCAGGAAAAAGGTGAAAGAGAAAAAGAAAAACTAAACTAAAACAACCTTCGTTTACCTAGGGACAACCATAGTGATTATAAGATTACAGCGACTAGAGTGAGGCAATTTGAACCAGAATCGGTGGCGCGCTCGGCGCCGCAAGGCAGTCCTGCGATGAACCTTTCTGACAAACAGGCTAAGCGCAAAGTCAGTGCGGCAAGCAATCACCCACCCCCTATAATAAAACAATAAAATGAAATGTAATTTTAAGGGAACTGAGCTGTGTTCCCCTGTGAGTAGGCAGAAGTAAGCCTCTGACAAGGGCAGGGAAAAGAAGAAGAAAACCTTGCTGCTGAGCAAGGTTTGGGCAGCAAGCAGTGGGGGCGGGGCTCCCGGTATCTGAGATGCAGGCAAGCTCTGGAATTGGGTCACCTCTGGCTGCTTCACCACCTGGGTCCAGAGAGATATCCTTTTAATATCCCTCTACCCCTACCCTGCATTTGTTGGATGGAAAAGTCCCAGCTTGCAGGTCTCCGTGGGTGTGGGTCAGAGTTGCCCACCCCAGGCCTGGGTCTCCCTCCTTCACCAAGCAGTAAGAATTGCAGAGTGCATTCACTCACAGACAGCTTCTGTGTGGGTAGGGCGTGGAAGGAACTCTTCCAGTCATTTACATTTGTGGTCGTAATAGGGCAGATTCATCTTCTCTTCACCGGTTGCTACTCTATCCTTTTCTCGTAGAAACTACGGGCGATCTACAGGGTATAAAACTCCCATCTCTCACGCCGGTCTGATGGAAACGGAAGGATCTCGGTGGGGGAGCGATGCCGTCGATACATCCCGGACCGCAGAGACAAGCAAGGTCTATGCTGGTCGTGCTGTCTCAAGAGTCTCAAGTAATTGGATTTCATTCTCGTAAGTCAAGTGAAAATCCTGCGGCTTAAGCATCCTGAAGGCTGCTCAAAACCCAGGCAAGGTAGCGATGAGTCGCGTCAATCGACAAAGTGTTCTGTAGACAAAGACCCTCACTTCATAACTCTTCCCTGGTTACCAGTGGAGGATCCTATTTTTCCTCCGATAGACTTATACTTTCTGGGCAAGGTTTGGGCTCAGAGGAATTTTATTGAGGTTGCCGGTCCCAGAGTGTCCTGCACAGCCATGCCCTTGTCACAATCCAAGAGAATCACCACGGAGAGGTGTCCACCTCAGCCTCATCCCCATTCTGATGGATTCTCCTGTCTCCTACTGTTCTCCAGGACACTCTCCTCTAGAAAACTGGCAGAATCTATTCAGTGATTTCATTACTTTTTTCTAAAAGGTGTGTGATGTGCTGGAGTTGCCTGTTAATTATAGGTGGCACGATGTGCCTTGGTCTCATTGGGGCCGCACAAGAGGGCAGCTGGAATTCCCTGTGAACGAGTGATACGACAGTTGTGAGCTCTGCCATGGTGGGTGTTAAGGGAGAACTCAAACTCAGGTCTGCTGTTAGCCAATAACTTCGTATGGATGGAATCTTTTTTTTTTAATTTGTTTTTAATTTGTAGGTGTATGAATGTACTGTCTGCATGTAGGTTTGTGCACCTGTGTCCGTACAATGCCACGGAGGGTGCAGAAGAGGAGGGGCGTCGGAATCGCCCTGGATGGAGTTCTCCAGGAAAATTACATAGTTTACGGATGGTTGCCGCAGCCTCCATGTGGTGCCGGGGATTCGCCAGGGTCTCATGCAGAGCATTGGTTGCCTTAAAATCGCTGTGGCATCTCTCCAGCCCCATATTTTGATCTTGATATACATATTCTACTTCTTATCACCAGCCTTCCGTGCACAGGAGAAAATGAAGGCAGGGAGGGCTGCACCGCCCAGGCACGAGGGATTGTGGTGCTGGCTCCTGCCCACCCTTAGCTGCCTGGGACAGTTATAAAGAAGCCAGCATTGCCGGGGTGTGATGGTGCACGCCTATAATATTTTTTGTTCTGTTGGTCCTTTCGACGCCAGGGGTCTCCCTGTAGCGCCCAGCTGTCCTAGAACTCACTCGGTAGATCAGCGCAGGCCTCAACTCCCAAGTGCTGGGATGAAAGGCGCGGGGCCTACCACGCCCAGCATGGTGCAATATATTCATACATATAAAAGAAAAAATAAAGCAGGGGTGTGGTGGCAACACAACCTCTTAATCCTAGCACTCGGAAGACGAAGTGGGAAGATCTCTGGGGAGTTCAAGGGCCAGCCTCGTCTACATAGTGGGTTCCAGGCAAGTTTGGGCTATAGGGAGACCCTGTCTCCAAAATACCAAAATACATTAATAAGAATACAATAACAATTGTTTAATTTTGGCCATTGACAATGGTGAAATTTGTGATGTAGACGATGAAACGTGAGGACAGGAATCCCCTTTTATCCTGGTTACTCATGTGGCATCCGTAGGACCAAGAGAAGAGTCTGTGCTTTCCACCAAAACAGTCTTCCACCGCCCCTCACCTGCCTCACACCTGAGCAAAGCCTGTGTGCAGGGATGTAGCACTAACTTTACCAGGAGGCTGGGTCTGCCACTTCACACCAGCACAAGAAGCATACATACCAGCTCCAGCTGGCCAGGTGCCCCAAGGAGAGGCTGGGCCAAGCAGCCTAGACAGGACCACTCTTCCTGCCCTGTACAAGGCCAAGCCCAGCAGTTCCCTTTGGAAGCAAGTCAGACCTCTGAGGAATTTTCTCAGCACATATCTGCTCCAGGAATCTCTCAGGGAGTGGAGAGCCAGAATCACCATTTCAGTAACCTAAAGCATCTACAATTATGCCCGTGTGGTTCTATTGGAACCTCCCTGATATAGGGGCGAGACAGACGCCTGCATCTCTGTTCTTTAAGTTCAGCTGCCTAGCAATGTGACAAGGGAGAAGGCCAGGGCCAGTCTGAGGGCACATGACCTATATAAACTGCCATACGTGGGCTGGGTGTGGTGGCACACGCCTTTAATCCAGCACTCAGGAGACAGATGCAGGCGGATCTCTGTGAGTTCAAGGCCAGCCTGTGGTTTACAGAGTGAGCGCCAGGACAGCTGGACTGAACTATAAGGGAGACCCCCGTCTCAAAAATGCAAAATAATAAATTGGCCACATCGCCCTCACTTATGGGCCCTTTAGTTTGTGCCCTCTGTCCCCACCTTGAATATTCTAACTGCGTTGAAACCAAGGCTTCATGTTTTCCCTTTAACACAGGGCCTAGCAAATTATGTAGTTTTATGTAATTATGTAGTTAGACCAAGGAACAGGTAAGCAAAGGGTAGCATAGTAAACAGCAAAATAGAGACCAGGCATGATAGCGTGTGCCTGCCTCCCAGAACTCTCCAGACAGTGACAGGAGGACCAGGAGTTCAAACCTATAAGAGCACAACTGCTCTTGCAGAGGACCCGGGTTCGATCCCCGCACCACATGGCGGTGGCTAATGCACAGTCTTAACTCCCAGTTCCAGTGGAATCCGACGCCCTCTTCTGTCCTACGCGGCATTGCACGCACGGTGCCAAACCTACACATGTATACGCATATACATACAAAATGAAAGTTTAAAAATAAAAAAAAAAGAGGTTCAAACCTAGTGGCAGAGAGATGGTCACAGGTTTAAGAGAAACATACTGCTATCTTTCCTGAGGGACGTGGGATTCAGTCCCGGCAGCACCCACGTGATAGCTAAACCCATCCTCAACTCGAGTTCCAGTAGGTGTTGTGACACGTTGTTTTTTTCTATTTAGTCTCTGTATGTATATGATGTACTGCTGGCATGCAAGTCGGTGCACCCGTGTCCGGGCAATGCCACAGAAGTCAAAGAGGGTCTCGGATTCCCTGGAACTGGAGTTCTCCTGAATTTGAGTTTCAGATGGTTCTTCTCTCTCGGCCGACAAAACCGGTCTGAAAAGATGGCCTAAGCGGTTAAGAGCGCTGACCACGATTCTTGCAGAGTACCCGGGTGCGATCCCCGGCAGCACCGACGAATGGCAGCCGAGAATCGTCTGAACTCCAATTCCAGGAGAACTCCAGTTCCATGGGGAATCCGATCCCCTCGTCTGACCTCGCCCTGGCATTGCACGACATTTGTGCACAAACCTACATGCATACAGTACACTCTTACACATAACAAAATAAATAAAATTAATTTAAAAAATTAAAAAAAATCAGCTCCAAATTGTGCATACTTTAATTTCCCCAGCACTTGGTAGGGAAGGCAGTGTAGTTTCTTTGATTCTCAATGCCATCCGTGTCTATACATTAAGTTCAAAAATACAAAAAAAAAAAAGAAAAAAGTGAAAAAAAGTTTTTCCGGTGTGTGTGTGCGACAAATGGCATTTAATCTCTAGTCACTCAGGATCTTCGTGAGTTCACTTCAAGGCAGCCTGGTCACAGAACGCAGCTTCAGGCCAGCTGGTACTAAATGGGAGACTCTGGGTCTCATAAATACCAAAAAAAAAAAAAAAAAAAAGAGTTCAAGGCCAATTTCAGCCACATAGAAGTTCGAAACGAGCCGGGCTACCTAAGACCGGTCCATTAACATCAAATAAACAACTATACTAAAATAGTGGATCTAAAAAAAAACAAAAATGAAAAATAAAGAAAAAATAGCCGGGTGTGGTAGTGGCCACGCCTTTAATCCTAGCGACTTGGGAGGCAGAGGCAGGCGGATCTTGGAGTTCAAGGCAAGCCGGGTCTTCAGAGTGAGTTCCAGGACAGCTGGGACAAAAGGGAGACCGTGTCTCGAAAAGAAACCAAAAAAAAATAAATAATAAAAAGAAAATAAAAATAGGGATCTATCGGGGAGGGGTGGCACACGCCGTGAAGTCCAGCACGCAGGAGACTGAGGGCAGGCGGATCTTTCTAATTCAAGGCCAGCTGTCTACAGAGTGAAGGACACCTGCCTCAAAAAACAAAAAAAAAAAAAAAAATTTAAAATAGGTCGTGATGAGAGCAAAGACATAAACAGTCTTCTCAGAACAAGGGAAGCCCAGTGAGCCTAGAAGAAGTCAAATGCAGAGGGAAGACCACAGTCCAAGGAAGGAAGGGAGGGCAGTACAAGGCTGGGAACAATTCAGTTTAGACCAGGGGTCCCGGTGAGAAAACTTGGGGAGCTTTTTAGAACTGCTGTGGTAGAGATAGGCCAGGGGCTAAACAGAGAACGAGGACAAGCAGCCAGATACTAAGGAAAAAAACAAGGGAAGTGTGCCTCAGCAGTAAACAGAGCAAAGAACCAGAACCACACAAGTGCAGCAGAGTCGGCAGGGAAAGGATGTACTTTATTCAATAGACAGAAGAGACCGTTAGCGAGGCATACACATCTTAGTGTCACAACACATAGAAACAAACTCCGGGTAGCTCTCACCAGCAGAGCCACATCCAGGAGAGTAGAGGTTCCCAGACGATGAATGTGCACTGTTAAGGAAGCTAAGCTAACTTGTCCATTGCAAGATTTGTTAAGGATTTGGTTAGTTGGCCACACGTATGGAATTCCAAGCACTGCTTATTGGGAGAGAGAGGCAAAAGGATCAGTTCAGCCTACACTATCTGAAACCAGATCAGGGGCTGGAGAGATGTGTCAGAAGTTAAGAGCACTGGCTGCGCGTGCAGAGGACCCAGGTTCCAATTCCCAGCACCCACATGATAGGTAACAACCATTCTGTAACTCTAGTTCCAGAACCCTTCATTTGCCAAACAATGGGGGCACTTGCATAGATGCAGGCAATATACTCCATACATAGGAATCAATAATTTTTTGGTCTTTGTTGAGACAGGAATCTCCCTGTTGTGCCCCAGCTGCCTGGACTCGAATACATAGAACCACGATGGTCTGCCTACCTCGACCTCCCAAGTGCTGGGATTAAGGCATGCACCACCATGCCTAGGGATAAATGTAAAAAGAATACAGCCAGGCAGGGTGGCACACGCCTTTTTTAATCTAGCACTCAAGGAGGCAGAGGCAGGCGATCGTTGTGAGTTCAAGCCAGCCCTGGTCTACAGAGTGAGTCAGGATAGAGCCGGAGCTACAGGGAGACGCGTCTCAAAAAACCTCCCCCCATTTTATTTTATTTATTTATTTATTTATTTAGTTATTTTATTTTTGGTCTTTTTCCAGAACAGGGTCTCCTGTAGCGCCAGCTGTCCTGGAAATCACTCTGTAGGCCAGGCTGGCTTGAACTCACAGAAATCCCCCTACCTGTGCCTCCAGAGTGCTGGAATTAAAGGCAGTGCTACCCGGGGAAATTTTTTTTTTTTTTTTTTTTTTTAATCAGAGAGCTGCTGGGTATGGTAGCTCACACCTTTAAAATCCCAGCACGGGGGAATCAGAGGAAGGAAGATCCTGTTTGAATTGCAGGCTAGCTGAGCTACAAGGAGACCCTGTACAAAAAAAAAAAAAAAAAAAAAAAAAAAAAAAAAAAAAAAAAAAAAAAAAAAAAGCTGGGCATGGTGGGTGCACACCGTGAAGCACACAACTGTCTCAAAAGACCAATAAATAAATAAAGAATTAGATAAATAAATAATAATACTTTCAGCTCTGGAGCTAAAGTGGCACAGCACTTATATAGCCTGTGCAAGTCCCTAGGTTCAGTCTCCACCAAAAAACAAAATTAAATCCTTTCAAGTATACACAACTGCTCCTCCCTGGGGGGCTCTTCTGATTGGTGAGCTCTTGCCTCCTTTACAGTGGAGTTCTTCCACCCTGTTATCTCCTCAAAGGCCTCTAAGCACCCATCTGAAGGACCCTGGCACGTGTCACCCCATGGGGAGGAGCTGAATAACCCCATTTTTCCTTCTCGGGCCCAGCACAAGATACTATCTTATTCTGTTTATTATTTTGTCTGTTGCCTGCTAGTCCTCGCTCCAAGAGGGCGGGGGTCGTGGACATTGGTCTGGGCACAAGCAGGCAGTCCAGGAGGGCAGGGCCACTGGTGGGGGCACAAGCAGACAGTCCATGGGGCCAGCACACAATTCCTTTTGTTTGGCTTACACAGAGCCTTTTCCAAAATTCAGTTCATTGGCAGTGTTTTTTCTGTTTTCTGGGGTTTTCTGATATGGTTGCTTTGCCATTCCTTTGAACGGTCTCATGTGGCCCAATCTGCTAGACATTGAATTTATTTAGCTGCCAGTGATTTTGATCTTTTACTTCTTGCTTCCACCTCCCAAGGGCTTGGTACTGGGTGAATCACTTATTGGCAGTGAGGCAGTATTTTTTTATTAAGAGGTTTTATATAAAATCAGCCTTGGGACGGAGAGATGGTTCAGTGGTTAAAGCGCCTGGGCTGCTCTTGCAAGAGGACCCCCGGGTTCAATTCCCAGCACTCCACATGGCGGCTAAGAACGCATCTTTAACGCCAGTTCCAGGGGAATCCGATGCCCTCTCTGACCTCCACAGGCATTGCCAACATGGGTGAAAGAGCACCTACATGCAGACAGTACACTCATACACATTAAAAATAAATAGTAATAGGGGCTGGGAGAGATGGCCTAAGCCTAGCGGTTAAGAGCGGCCACCGCTCTTGCAGGGAGACACCGGGTTCAATACCCAGCACACACATGGCGGCCGGACGCGTCTGAAACTTCAATTCCAGAGGATAACTCCAGTTCCCAGGGGAATCCGACACCCTCTTCTGACCATCAGCGGCGTTGCAATGTACCGGGTGGGGCACAGACGTGGCATGCAGACAGTACATTCATAACACATACAGAAATAAATTTAAAAAATAATAATAATAATAGGTAATAGCCCGGGTGTCGGTGGCACATGCTTTTAAGTCTAGCACTTGGGAGGCAAGGAGGCAGGCAGATCTTTGTGAGTCAAGGCCAGCCTGGTCTAACAAAGTGAGTTCCAGGACAATCTGGGCCTACAGGGAGACCCTGTCCTCAAAAAGAACCAATAATAATAATAGGGGCTCGGAGAGATGGCCTAGCGGTTAGAGGCCGACCGCTCTTACAGGATGGACCCGGGTTTGATCCCGCACCCACATGCAGCGGAGAACCGTCTGAACTCCAGTTCCAGGGGAATCCAACACCCGCTTCTGACGTCCAACGGCATTTCACTGCACGGGTGCACAAACCTGCATGACACGGGTGCACAAAAAACTACATTCATACACATACGAAAAATAAATAAAAGCTTAAAAGAGAAATAATAAGCAGGATAAGTAGAATAAAAACAGGACTTGCTGGAGGCAAGTCTGGCTGGTGGGCAGCTCTAGCGCTACATCACCCCCTCCTTTAGCTTATGCTCTGTAGCCTGCTAGAGGGCCTCGGAGCTGAGACTGCCCTGGTCTCTCATCACCTTTCACCCCTAGAACTAAATGCTTCAAAATACAAACTGCAGCCAAGCATGATGGTGCCCGCCTTAATTCCAGCTCTACGTAGGGAGGCAGACATATCGACAGAGCGTCTGTGGAGTGCAAGGCCAGCATGGTACTTAGAAGACAAGTTCCAGGCCAGCTGGGACTAACTAAATGGGATAGGGGAGACCTGTCCCAAAAAGGACAAATAAAATTAAAAAACTGATATAGTGACCAGAGATGAGTTTCCAGTGGGTAGACTACTTGTCTATCTTGCTAGGATTTTCCTCCCCAAACATTGCAAGAAAAAAAAAAAAATTAAGTTAAAGTCAGTATTAAAAAAAAAAAGTAGGGAGAGCTGGGTTGTGGTTAGGAACATCGCCTTCACCTTAATCCAGTCAGGAGGGGAGTGCAGGGCCAGGCGACGCAGGCAGATCTCTGTCAATTCAAGGCCAGCCTGTCTAACAGAGTGACACTCCAGGCAGGCTGGTGGGACTGAAAGGAGAGGCCCCGTTAGTCACAAAAGAGACAGATAGAGAGGAGGAAGTTCGAGAGATGAGAGAGAGATGCGAGCTGAGGAGCTATTCAGTTTAATGTAGACAAAAAAAGTTAACTATCTTGAAGAAAATACTTAACCTAAACCCTGAAAAGGCTGTATACTTCCCTTGGCTCTATAGGACAACAATGAACAGCTTCCCTGGGGCCTGAATTATTCTGAACACACATACCCTCAGGAACCACTTTAGAAACATCTTTTCTTTTTTTTTTTTTTTTTTTGGCTTTTGGAGACGGGTCTCCCTGTAGCCCCAGCTGTCCTGGAACTCACTTGTTAGACCAGCTGGCCTTGAACTCACAAATTCCACCTCCTCTGCCTCCCAAGTCCTAGGATTAAAGGCGTCGCCACACACGCCGGCTAGAAAACATCTTTCTTTTTTTTTTTTTTTTTTTTTTTTTTATTAATTTAATTTATTTCTGTATGTGTATGAATGTACTGTCCTGCATGCAAGTTTGTGCACCCGTTCGTGCAACGCAATATTTCCTGCTGGAGAGATGGCTCAGTTAGGAGCACCAGCTGCTCTTGCAGAGGACCCCGGTTTGATTCCCAGCACCCACATGTCTGCTAAGAACCGTCTTTAAGCCGGGTATGGTGGTGCACACCTTTAATCCCAGCACTCAGGAGGCAGAGGTAGGGGGATTTCTGTGAGTTCAAGGCCAGCCTGGCCTACAGAGTGAGTTCCAGGACAGCTGGAGCTACAGGGAGACCCTGTCTGGAAAAGACCAAAAATAAATAAATAAATAAATAAATAAATAAATAAATAAATAAGATGGGGGGAGGTATTTTTGAGACAGCGTCTCCCTGTAGCTCCGGCTATCCTGGAACTCACTCTGTAGACCAGGCTGGCCTTGAACTCACAAAGATCCGCCTGCCTCTGCCTCCTGAGTGCTAGGATTAAAGGCGTGTGCCACCATGCCTGGCTGTATTATTTTTTACATTTATCCCTAGGCATGGTGGTGCATGCCTTTAATCCCAGCACTTGGGAGGTAGAGGTAGGCAGACCAGCGTGGTCTATGTATCGAGTGCCAGGCCAGCTGGGGCTACAACAGGGAGATCCTGTCTCAAAAAGACCAAAAAAATTATTGATTATATGTATGAGTATATTGCCTGCATCTATGCAAGTGCCCCCATGTCTTGCAATGAAGGGTCTGGAACTAGAGTTACAGATGGTTGTTACCTATCATGTGGGTGCTGGGAATTGAACCTGGGTCCTCTGCAAGAGCAGCCAGTGCTCTTAACTTCTGAGACATCTCTGCAGCCCCTGATCTGGTTTCAGATAGTGTAGGCTGAACTGATCCTTTTGCCTCTGTCTCCCAAGTGCTGGGATTACATACGTGTGCCACTACACCAAATCCTAAACAATCTTGCAATGGACAAGTTAGCTTAGCTTCCTTAACAGTGCACATTCATCGTCTGGGAACCTCTACTCTCCTGGATGTGGCTCTGCTGGTGAGAGCTACCCGGAGTTTGTTTGTATGTGTTGTGACACTAAGATGTGTATGCCTCGCTAACGGTCTCTTCTGTCTATTGAATAAAGTACATCCTTTCCCTGCCGACTCTGCTGCACTTGTGTGGTTCTGGTTCTTTGCTCTGTTTACTGCTGAGGCACACTTCCCTTGTTTTTTTCCTTAGTATCTGGCTGCTTGTCCTCGTTCTCTGTTTAGCCCCTGGCCTATCTCTACCACAGCAGTTCTAAAAAGCTCCCCAAGTTTTCTCACCGGGACCCCTGGTCTAAACTGAGGTCCCAGCATTTGTACTGCCCCTCCCTTCCTTCCTTGGACTGTGGTCTTCCCTCTGCATTTGACTTCTTCTAGGCTCACTGGGCTTCCCTTGTTCTGAGAAGACTGTTTAAGTCTTTGCCCACACGACCCTATTTTAATTTTTTTTTTTTTTTT
>VZQC01013847.1:924185-934553 GCA_009823505.1 Rhizomys pruinosus
TCCAATTCCAGGAGAACTCCAGTTCCAGGGGAATCCGAGACCCTCTTCTGACCTCCTTGGCATTGCACGACACGGGTGCACAGACTTGCATGCAGACAGTACATTCATATACATACAGAAATAAATAAAATAAAAAAAAAGTGTCAAAACCTCTGGAACTAGAGTTGAGGATGGGTATTAGCTATCACGTGGGTGCTGGGGACTGAACCCACGTCCTCAGGAAGAGCAGTATGTTCTCTTAACCCTGAACCATCTCTCTAGCCCACTAGGTTTGAACTCTTTTTTTTTTAATTTTTTTAAAATTTGATTTTTGTATGTATATGAGTATACTGTCTGCATGTAGGTTTGTGCACCCGTGTCGTGCAATGCTGTGGAGGACAGAAGAGGGCGTCGGATTTCCCTGGAACTGGAGTTAAAGACGGTTCTTAGCCACCGTGTGGGTGCTGGGGATCGAACCCGGGTCCTCTGCAAGAGCAGTCGGTGCTCTTATACGTTTGAACTCCTGGTCCTCCTGCCACTGTCTGGAGAGTTCTGGGAGGCAGGCACACGCTATCATGCCTGGTCTCTATTTTGCTGTTTACTATGCTACCCTTTGCTTACCTGTTCCTTGGTCTAACTACATAATTACATAAAACTACATAATTTGCTAGGCCCTGTGTTAAAGGGAAAACATGAAGCCCTTGGTTCAAAGCAGTTAGAAGATTCAAGGTGGGGACAGTAGGGCACAAACTAAATGGCCCATAAGTGAGGAGTGTGGCAATTTATTTATTTTTGGCATTTTTGAGACGGGGTCTCCCTTTTAGTCTCAGCTGTCCTGGAGCTCACTCTGTAAACCAGGCTGGCCTTGAACTCACAGAGATCCGCATGCCTCTGTCTCCTGAGTGCTGGATTAAAGGCGTGTGCCACCACACCCAGCCAAGTATGGCAGTTTATATAGGTCATGTGCCCTCAGACTGGCCCTGGCCTTCTCCCTTGTCACCATTGCTAGGCTGTGAACTTAAAGAACAGGCTGCAGGCCTGTCTGTTCGACCCTATATTCAGGGAGGTCAATAGACACACGGCCATCCTTGTAGATGCTTAGTTACTGGAAATGGCTGACTTCTGGCTCGCCACTCCCTGAGAGAGTCCTGGAGCAGAGTGCTGAGAAAAATTCCCTTCAGAGGTCTGACTCTGCTTCCAAAGGGAACTGCTGGGCTTGGCCTTGTACAGGGCAGGAAGAGTGGTCCTGTCTAGGCTGCTTGGCCCAGCCTCTCCTTGGGGCACCTGGCCAGCTGGAGCTGGTATGTATGCTTCTTGTGCTGGTGTGAAGTGGCAGACCCAGCCTCCTGGTAAAGTTAGTGCTACATCCCTGCACACAGGCTTTGCTCAGGTGTGAGGCAGGTGAGGGGCGGTGGAAGACTGTTTTGGTGGAAAGCACAGACTCTTCTCTTGGTCCTACGGATGCCACATGAGTAACCAGGATAAAAGGGGATTCCTGTCCTCACGTTTCATCGTCTACATCACAATCAACATTGTCAATGGCAAAATTAAAAAATTGTTATTGTATTTATTATTAATTAATTTTGGTATTTTGGAGACAGGGTCTCCCTATAGCCCCTGCTGTCCTGGAACTCAGACCAGGCTGCCCTTGAACTCCCAGAGATCTTCCCATCTCTGTCTCCTGAGTGCTAGGATTAAAGGTGTGTGCCACCACACCCTGCTTTATTTTTTATTTTATATGTATGAATATATTGCACCATGCTGGGCGTGGTAGCCCCCGCCTTTAATCCCAGCACTTGGGAGTTGAAGGCCAGCCTGATCTACCGAGTGAGTTCTAGGACAGCTGGGGCTACAGGGAGACCCTGTCTCGAAAAGACCAAAAAAAAAAAGGCGTGCACCATCACACCCCGGCAATGCTGGCTTCTTTATAACTGTCCCAGGCAGCTAAGGGTGGGCAGGAGCCAGCACCACAATCCCTCGTGCCTGGGCGGTGCAGCCCTCCCTGCCTTCATTTTCTCCTGTGCACGGAAGGCTGGTGATAAGAAGTAGAATATGTATATCAAGATCAAAATATGGGGCTGGAGAGATGGCATAGCGATTAAGAGCACCAACTGCTCTTGCAGAGGACCCTGGTTCGATCCCCGGCACCCACATGGCGGCTGAGAACCATCCGTAACTCTAATTCCTGGAGAACTCCAGTTCCAGGGGAATCCGACGCCCTCTTCTGACCTCCGAGGCATTGCACGACACAGGTGCACAAACCTACATGCAGACAGTACATTCATACACATAAATAAATAAATTAAAAAAAAAAGATCAAAATACGAAGTTATTGGCTAACAGCAGACCTGAGTTTGGTTCCCAACACCCACATGGCAGCTCACAACTGTCTATAACTCCAGTTCCAGGGAATCCAGTGCCCTCTTTTGGTCCCCAAGGATACCAGGCACATAGTGCACCTATATATATACAGGCAACACACACACACACACACCTTTTAGAAAAAAGTAATGAAATCACTGAATAGATTCTGCCAGTTTTCTAGAGGAGAGTGTCCTGGAGAACAGTAGGAGACAGGAGAATCCATCAGAATGGGGATGAGGCTGAGGTGGACACCTCTCCGTGGTGATTCTCTTGGATTGTGACAAGGGCATGGCTGTGCAGGACACTCTGGGACCGGCAACCTCAATAAAATTCCTCTGAGCCCAAAACCTTGCCCAGAAGTAGAAGTCTCTAGGAAAATAGGTATCTCCATGGTAACCAGGGAAGATGTATGAAGTGGTCTTTGCTGCTACAGAAAACTTTGTGATTGAGAGACTCCCATCGTACCCTTGACTGGGTTTCTGAGCAGCCTGCAGGGATGCTAATCCGCAAGGATTTCACTTGACTTAGAGAAAATCCAATTACTGAGACTCTTGAATTCCTTATTTGGGACCTACCACCCACAAATGTAAATGACTGGAAGAGTTCCTTCCACGCCCTACCCACACAGAAGCTGTCTGTGAGTGAATGCACTCTGCAATTCTTACTGCTTGGTGAAGGAGGGAGACCCAGGCCTGGGGTGGGCAACTCTGACCCACACCCACGGAGACCTGCAAGCTGGGACTTTTCCATCCAACAAATGCAGGGTAGGGGTAGAGGGATATTAAAAGGATATCTCTCTGGACCCAGGTGGTGAAGCAGCCAGAGGTGACCCAATTCCAGAGCTTGCCTGCATCTCAGATACCGGGAGCCCCGCCCCCACTGCTTGCTGCCCAAACCTTGCTCAGCAGCAAGGTTTTCTTCTTCTTTTCCCTGCCCTTGTCAGAGGCTTACTTCTGCCTACTCACAGGGGAACACAGCTCAGTTCCTCTTAAAATTACATTTATTTTATTGTTTATATATGGGGGTGGGTGTTGCTTGTCACAGTGCCTTTGTGAAGTTCAGAGGACAGCTAGCAGGATTTGGTTCTTGCCCGCCTTCCATCCTATGGGTCCCTAGGATTAAACCCAGGTTGTTGAGCTTTCCTCCTTCCTGGAGAAGGGTCACCCAGAAAGCCAAACTGAAAGCCAACTGCCCAGGGTGTGAGGGTGAAGCGCACAGCCTGGCCACTGGGGAGCTGGGAGTGGGCCAGGCCTGCCACCTGGCCTGAGGGAGCTCAACGGCTTCAGATGCTGTGTCACAGGAATGCTCAGAGGGCAGCCTGCATTCCCATCAGGCACAGGCAGGAGATCCAGGACCAGTGGATACGCCAGACAGAGGGAGGGAGGGGATCAGGTCAAGCATAGTGGCTCATGCTTGCAGTCCTGGCACCAGGATTAAAGGTGTGTTCCACTATGCCTGGCACAACTGCTAGGATTGTAAATGTCAACTTACCTGGTGTCTGTGGTGCTGGGATTTGAACTCGGGGCTTTATTCATGCTAGGCAAGAACTCGACCAACTGAGACACAACCCCAAGCTCAGCCCTCATGTAATTTCTTTTACAAAATTTGCCAACAGGAAAAATAACTTAGCCAGGCTCAGTGGTGCTGACTGCTATGATACCAGGGAGGTTGGAGGGTTGGGGCTTTGAGCTCATCCTAGGCAATATAGCAAGATCCACAACAGTAGCCAGGTAACATGCACCTTTAATCCCAGCAGAGGCAGGCAGATCTTTGTGAGACAGAGGGGCTGGTGAGATAGGCTCAGCAGTTAAGAGCACTGGCTGCTCTTGCACAGGACTTGGATTCAGTTCCCAGCACCTACATGGCATCCATGGAAGTTCAGTTCCAGGTGATCTCGATCCCCACTTTTGACCTCGGACATTGCACGACATGGGTGCACTTACATACCTGTAGGCTAAACACTCATACAAATAAACACAAACAGCCTAGCTGGTGGCACATGCCTTTAATCCCAGCACTTGGGAGGTGTGAGACCAGAGGATCTTCGTTCTACATATCCTTGTTCCAGGCCAGATGTGGCTTCAGGGAGATCTTGTCTCAAAGCCAGGTGTGGTGGCTCACGCCTTTATTCCCAGCACTCTGGAGGCAGGCAGATCTCTGTGAGTTCAAGGCCAGCCTGTTTTACATAGTGAGTTCCAGGCTAGCAGGGGATATAGGAGACCATGTCTCAAAAAAGACCCCCCCCCAAAACATTCAAAGTTCTGGATCAGT
This sequence comes from Rhizomys pruinosus, assembly GCA_009823505.1. NCBI lineage: Eukaryota > Metazoa > Chordata > Mammalia > Rodentia > Spalacidae > Rhizomys > Rhizomys pruinosus. Next base: position 928,800 of record VZQC01013847.1, read on the forward strand.
AGATCAGTGGTAGAGCCCATATCATGGACAGAACCCTGGGTTTTGAGCAGCTAACACTGAAAAACGAAACCCAAGATGTCTCGGATACTTTTCCTAAGCTAAATGAAATGACAGTGCTTTGTTTTGATTATAGCGCGCCCAGTTATGTACTGGGGAGCTTGTCTGCAGCCGATGGGCTTTCCAGAAGTGGTGGGGTCTGGAGAGCTCTGGCTGATGGAGTCCTAACTTGACAGATTATTGCGAGGTGGTGGAAAGGTTACGAGGGCCTGGTTAGAGGAAGTAGGTGACAGGTGCATACCTCTGACAGTTGTATTTCATCTGTCTGTCGTCTGTCTGCTCCCTGGCTGCCCCGAGGCAGCTTCTCTGTATGCCACCTGGTCTTACATGCTTAGCTAGAGGCCACTGTGAAATGGAATCAGCTGACCATGGACTCTCAAACCCGGGCTAAAATAAATTCTTCCTCCCTTAAAAAATGTTTTTCACGGCTGGAGAGATAGCCTAGCGGTTAAGAGCACCGACGCTCTTGCAGAGGACCCGGGTTCGATCCCCAGCACCCACATGGCGGCTAAGAACTGTCTGTAACTCCAATTCCAGGAGAACTCCAGTTCCAGGGGAATCTGAGACCCTCTTCTGACCTCCGCGGCATTGCACGACATGGGTACACAAACCTACATGCAAACAATACATTCATACACATTCAAAAATAAATAATAAAAAAAATGTTTTTCACATAAAACAAAGCAAAACAACAAAACAGAAAAACTCCGGGGCTAAAGAAATAGCTCAAGAAATAGCTAAAGAAATAGTTAAAGAAATAGTGGTAAAGTGCACGTACCGCTCTTGCAGAGGATGCTAGTTCAGTTCCCAGCACCTAAGTAGGGTGGCTCACAACCACCTCAAATTCCATCTTTAGGGAGATCCAGTGCCTCTGGCCTCCTAGAACATCTGCAATTACCTGTGTATACCTGCCCCTCCCACACATCATTAAAAAAATTAGGGCTGGCTGGGCATGGTAGTCCATGCCTTCAATTCTAACACTCGGGATACAGAGGCAGGTGGATCTCCATGAGTTCAAGGCCAGCCTGGTCTATGGAGTGAGTTCCAGGCCAGCTGGGGTTAGAGGGTGACCCTGTCTCAAAAAGACAAAAAAAAAAAAGGTTAAAAAAAAGCTGGGTGTGTTAGCACACTTCTTTTTTTCTTTCTTTCTTGAAAGGCAGAGCATGAGCCGGGCGTGGTGGCGCACGCCTTTAATCCTAGCACTTGGGAGGCAGAGGCAGGCGGATCTTTGTGAGTTCAAGGCCAGCCTGGTCTACAGAGTGAGTTCCAGGACAGCTGGGGCTACAGGGAGACCCTGTCTCGAAAAGACAAAAAAAAAAAGAAAGGCAGAGCATGGATGCAAGTTGGAACCCAGATAGGGTTGTTAGCTGCCGTGTGAATGAAGTGCTTTAGGAGGTCAGAAGAGGGCATTGGATCCTGTGGAACTGGAGTTGTAGATGGTTGTTAACCTCCATGTGGGTGCTGGGAACTGAACCCGGTGCTTTTTTTATTGTTTGTTTTTTTGAGACAAGGTCTCCCTGTAGCCCCAGCTGGCCTGGACCTCACTATGTGGACCAGGCTGGCCTTGAATTTACAGAGATCTGCCTGCCTCTGCCTCCTGAATGCTGGGATCAAAGGTGTGTGCCACTATGCCCAGCTTCTTGATTTTTTGTTTTTTTTTGGTCTTTTTGAGACAGGGTCTCCCTTTAGTCTCAGCTTGCCTGGAACTCACTTTGTAGACCAGGCTGGACTTGAACTCACAGAGATCCACCTGCCTCTGCCTCCCAAGTGCTAGGATTAAAGGCGTGCGCCACCATGCCTGGCTTGATATTTTTTTTTTGTTGTTGTTTTTTTTAATTTTTTTATTAATTTTATTTATTTCTGTATGTGTATGAATGTACTGTCTGCATGCAAGTTTGTGCACCCATGTCGTGCAATGCCGCAGAGGTCAGAAGAGTGTCTCGGATTCCCCTGGAACTGGAGTTCTCCTGGAATTGGAGTTTCAGATGGTTCTCGGCCGCCATGTGGGTGCTGAGGATCGAACCCGGGTCCTCTGCAAGAGCGGTCGGCGCTCTTAACTGCTAGGCCATCTCTCCAGCCCAGCTTGATATTTTTAAGCCATTCATCGCCTCTCTTTCTCCCTCCACAGTTCTGGAGATTGAACCCAAGGCCTGTGTTTGATAGGTGATTATCCCCGAGGTATGATCTGAACCCTTGTTTGAGACAGAATCTCATGTAATCCAGGCTGGCCTTGAACACCTGATCTCTCTTGACCCACCAAATGCTGGGATTGCAGGCTTGCAACACCACATCTGGGCTTTGAAAAGTTACAAAAATGATTTATTTTTATTGTATGTGTATGAGTATTTTGCTTGAATGTATGTATGTAGACCCGAATTGTGCAATGCCCTTGGAGGCCAGGAAAGGGCATTGGATCCTCTGGAACTGGAGTTACAGATGGTTCTTAGCCGCCATGTGGGAGCTGGGAACCAAACCTGGGTCCTCTGCAATAGCAGCCAAGACTCTTAACCACAGAGCCATCTTTCCAGCCCCTATATTTGCCCTTCCTGAACCTTGGTGTCACGCTCTGTAAAATGGTGGTAATGCTGGGTGTGGTGGTGCACGTCTCTTATCCCAGCACTTGGGATCTCTCTGAGTTCCAGGCTAGCTTGGTCTACATAGTGAGTTCCAGGACAGCTGGGGCTACAGGGAGACCCCTGTCTCAAAAAGACCAAAATAAATAAGTAAATAAATAGATAAATGTACAAAGGGGCTGGAGGGATGACTCGGTGGTTAAGAGCCTTGGCTGCTCGCCGCCCCCCCCTCCCCGCAACCCCCCGCCTTGTGTTTTCTTCTTCTGCAGTGAACTCCTTCCCTGTCCGAGCCATGGCGAAGACTCTAACTGCTCCTTGGTTTGTATGCTGGATAGCTTTAGTGTCAACTTGATACACCTGGGTTGAGGGAGCCTCAATTGGGGAATTGGCTCCATTGGATTGGCCTGTGGCCACATCTGTGGAGTATTGTCTTGATGGNGTGTCATGCAACGCCGCGGAGGTCAGAAGAGGGTGTCGGATTCCCCTGGAACTGGAGTTCTCCTGGAATTGAAGTTTCAGACGGTTCTCGGCCGCCATGTGGGTGCTGGGGATTGAACCCGGGTCCTCTGCAAGAGCGGTTGGCGCTCTTAACCGCTAGGCCATCTCTCCAGCCCCTATTACTATTATTTTTAATGTGTATGAGTGTACTGTCTGCATGTAGGTTGGTGCACCTATGTTGTGCAATGCTGTGGAGGTCAGAAGAGGGCATCGGATTCCCCTGGAACTGGAGTTAAAGATGGTTCTTAGCCGCCATGTGGGTGCTGGGAATTGAACCCCGGTCCTCTGCAAGAGCAGCAGGCGCTCTTAACCACTGAACCATCTCTCCAGGCCCAAGGCTGATGTTTATATAAAACCTCTTAACTAAAAAATACTGCCAATGGCCAGATAAGGTGATTCACCCCAGTACCAAGCACTTGGGAGGTGGAAGCAAGAAGTAAAAGATCAAAATCACTGGCAGCTAAATAAATTCAATGTCTAGCAGATTGGGCCACATGAGACCCTGTCTCAAAGCAAGGCAAAGCAACAACAGAAAACCCCAGAAAACAGAAAAAACACTGCCAATGAACTGAATTTTGGAAAAGGCTCTGTGTAAGCCAAACAAAAGGAATTGTGTGCTGGCCCCATGGACTGTCTGCTTGTGCCCCCACCAGTGGCCCTGCCCTCCTGGACTGCCTGCTTGTGCCCAGACCAATGTCCACTGCCCCCGCCCTCCTGGAGTCGAGGACTAGCAGGACAGACAAAATAAACAGAATAAGATAGGATCTTGTGAGAGGCCCCGAGAAGGAAAAATGGGGTTATTCAGCTCCTCCCCATGGGGTGACACGTGCCAGGGTCCTTCAGATGGGTGCTTAGAGGCCTTTGAGGAGATAACAGGGTGGAAGAACTCCACTGTAAAGGAGGCAAGAGCTCACCAATCAGAAGAGCCCCCCAGGGAGGAGCAGTTGTGTATACTTGAAAGGATTTAATTTTGTTTTTTGGTGGAGACTGAACCTAGGGACTTGCACAGGCTATATAAGTGCTGTGCCACTTTAGCTCCAGAGCTGAAAGTATTTATTATTTATTTATCTAATTATTTATTTATTTATTGGTCTTTTTGAGACAGTGTTGTGATTAAAGGTGTGCACCACCATGCCCAGCCTTGAAAGTTTGTTTTTATTTACTAAACAGTCCTCTCTCTCTCTCTTGGAGACAGGCTCTTCCTGTAGCCTCAGCTAGCCTGCAATTCAAAGAGATCTCCTGCCTCTGATTCCCCAGTGCTGGGATTAAAGGTGTGAGCTACCATACCCAGCAGCTCTCTGATTAAAAAAAAAAAATTTCACAGTAGCACATGCCTTTAATTCCAGCACTCTGGAGGCACAGGTAGGGGGATTTCTGTGAGTTCAAGGCCAGCCTGGCCTACAGAGTGAGTTCCAGGACAGCTGGAGCTACAGGGAGACCCTGTCTGGAAAAGACCAAAAATAAATAAATAAATAAATAAATAAATAAATAAATAAATAAGATGGGGGGAGGTATTTTTGAGACAGCGTCTCCCTGTAGCTCCGGCTATCCTGGAACTCACTCTGTAGACCAGGCTGGCCTTGAACTCACAAAGATCCGCCTGCCTCTGCCTCCTGAGTGCTAGGATTAAAGGCGTGTGCCACCATGCCTGGCTGTATTATTTTTTACATTTATCCCTAGGCATGGTGGTGCATGCCTTTAATCCCAGCACTTGGGAGGTAGAGGTAGGCAGACCAGCGTGGTCTATGTATCGAGTGCCAGGCCAGCTGGGGCTACAACAGGGAGATCCTGTCTCAAAAAGACCAAAAAAATTATTGATTATATGTATGAGTATATTGCCTGCATCTATGCAAGTGCCCCCATGTCTTGCAATGAAGGGTCTGGAACTAGAGTTACAGATGGTTGTTACCTATCATGTGGGTGCTGGGAATTGAACCTGGGTCCTCTGCAAGAGCAGCCAGTGCTCTTAACTTCTGAGACATCTCTGCAGCCCCTGATCTGGTTTCAGATAGTGTAGGCTGAACTGATCCTTTTGCCTCTCTCTCCCAAGTGCTGGGATTACATACGTGTGCCACTACACCAAATCCTAAACAATCTTGCAATGGACAAGTTAGCTTAGCTTCCTTAACAGTGCACATTCATCGTCTGGGAACCTCTACTCTCCTGGATGTGGCTCTGCTGGTGAGAGCTACCCGGAGTTTGTTTCTATGTGTTGTGACACTAAGATGTGTATGCCTCGCTAACGGTCTCTTCTGTCTATTGAATAAAGTACATCCTTTCCCTGCCGACTCTGCTGCACTTGTGTGGTTCTGGTTCTTTGCTCTGTTTACTGCTGAGGCACACTTCCCTTGTTTTTTTCCTTAGTATCTGGCTGCTTGTCCTCGTTCTCTGTTTAGCCCCTGGCCTATCTCTACCACAGCAGTTCTAAAAAGCTCCCCAAGTTTTCTCACCGGGACCCCTGGTCTAAACTGAGGTCCCAGCATTTGTACTGCCCCTCCCTTCCTTCCTTGGACTGTGGTCTTCCCTCTGCATTTGACTTCTTCTAGGCTCACTGGGCTTCCCTTGTTCTGAGAAGACTGTTTAAGTCTTTGCCCACACGACCCTATTTTAATTTTTTTTTTTTTTT
>VZQC01013847.1:935022-1059594 GCA_009823505.1 Rhizomys pruinosus
AACTCCCAGACATCCACCTGCCTCTCCCTCCCAAGTGCTGGGATTAAAGGTATGCACCACTGTGACTGATTTTTTTTTAATTTTTTAAATTAATTTTATTTATTTTTGTATGTGTACGAGTGTACTGTCTGCATGTAGGTTTGTGCACCCATGTCGTGCAATGCCGCGGAGGTCAGAAGAGGGGCTCGGATTCCCCTGGAACTGGAGTTCTCCTGGAATTGGAGTTTCAGACGGTTCTCGGCTGCCATGTGGGTGCTGGGGATCGAACCCGGGTCCTCTGAAAGAGCGGTCGGCGCTCTTAACCGCTAGGCCATCTTTTCAGACCGGTTTTGTCGGCCGAGAACCATCTGAAACTCCAATTCCAGGAGAACTCCAGTTCCAGGGGAATCCGAGACCCTCTTCTGACCTCCTTGGCATTGCACGACACGGGTGCACAGACTTGCATGCAGACAGTACATTCATATACATACAGAAATAAATAAAATAAAAAAAAAGTGTCAAAACCTCTGGAACTAGAGTTGAGGATGGGTATTAGCTATCACGTGGGTGCTGGGGACTGAACCCACGTCCTCAGGAAGAGCAGTATGTTCTCTTAACCCTGAACCATCTCTCTAGCCCACTAGGTTTGAACTCTTTTTTTTTTAATTTTTTTAAAATTTAATTTTTGTATGTATATGAGTATACTGTCTGCATGTAGGTTTGTGCACCCGTGTCGTGCAATGCTGTGGAGGACAGAAGAGGGCGTCGGATTTCCCTGGAACTGGAGTTAAAGACGGTTCTTAGCCACCGTGTGGGTGCTGGGGATCGAACCCGGGTCCTCTGCAAGAGCAGTTGGTGCTCTTATAGGTTTGAACTCCTGGTCCTCCTGACACTGTCTGGAGAGTTCTGGGAGGCAGGCACACGCTATCATGCCTGGTCTCTATTTTGCTGTTTACTATGCTACCCTTTGCTTACCTGTTCCTTGGTCTAACTACATAATTACATAAAACTACATAATTTGCTAGGCCCTGTGTTAAAGGGAAAACATGAAGCCCTTGGTTCAAAGCAGTTAGAAGATTCAAGGTGGGGACAGTAGGGCACAAACTAAATGGCCCATAAGTGAGGAGTGTGGCAATTTATTTATTTTTGGCATTTTTGAGACGGGGTCTCCCTTTTAGTCTCAGCTGTCCTGGAGCTCACTCTGTAAACCAGGCTGGCCTTGAACTCACAGAGATCCGCATGCCTCTGTCTCCTGAGTGCTGGATTAAAGGCGTGTGCCACCACACCCAGCCAAGTATGGCAGTTTATATAGGTCATGTGCCCTCAGACTGGCCCTGGCCTTCTCCCTTGTCACCATTGCTAGGCTGTGAACTTAAAGAACAGGCTGCAGGCCTGTCTGTTCGACCCTATATTCAGGGAGGTCAATAGACACACGGCCATCCTTGTAGATGCTTAGTTACTGGAAATGGCTGACTTCTGGCTCGCCACTCCCTGAGAGAGTCCTGGAGCAGAGTGCTGAGAAAAATTCCCTTCAGAGGTCTGACTCTGCTTCCAAAGGGAACTGCTGGGCTTGGCCTTGTACAGGGCAGGAAGAGTGGTCCTGTCTAGGCTGCTTGGCCCAGCCTCTCCTTGGGGCACCTGGCCAGCTGGAGCTGGTATGTATGCTTCTTGTGCTGGTGTGAAGTGGCAGACCCAGCCTCCTGGTAAAGTTAGTGCTACATCCCTGCACACAGGCTTTGCTCAGGTGTGAGGCAGGTGAGGGGCGGTGGAAGACTGTTTTGGTGGAAAGCACAGACTCTTCTCTTGGTCCTACGGATGCCACATGAGTAACCAGGATAAAAGGGGATTCCTGTCCTCACGTTTCATCGTCTACATCACAATCAACATTGTCAATGGCAAAATTAAAAAATTGTTATTGTATTTATTATTAATTAATTTTGGTATTTTGGAGACAGGGTCTCCCTATAGCCCCTGCTGTCCTGGAACTCAGACCAGGCTGCCCTTGAACTCCCAGAGATCTTCCCATCTCTGTCTCCTGAGTGCTAGGATTAAAGGTGTGTGCCACCACACCCTGCTTTATTTTTTATTTTATATGTATGAATATATTGCACCATGCTGGGCGTGGTAGCCCCCGCCTTTAATCCCAGCACTTGGGAGTTGAAGGCCAGCCTGATCTACCGAGTGAGTTCTAGGACAGCTGGGGCTACAGGGAGACCCTGTCTCGAAAAGACCAAAAAAAAAAAGGCGTGCACCATCACACCCCGGCAATGCTGGCTTCTTTATAACTGTCCCAGGCAGCTAAGGGTGGGCAGGAGCCAGCACCACAATCCCTCGTGCCTGGGCGGTGCAGCCCTCCCTGCCTTCATTTTCTCCTGTGCACGGAAGGCTGGTGATAAGAAGTAGAATATGTATATCAAGATCAAAATATGGGGCTGGAGAGATGGCATAGCGATTAAGAGCACCAACTGCTCTTGCAGAGGACCCTGGTTCGATCCCCGGCACCCACATGGCGGCTGAGAACCATCCGTAACTCTAATTCCTGGAGAACTCCAGTTCCAGGGGAATCCGACGCCCTCTTCTGACCTCCGAGGCATTGCACGACACAGGTGCACAAACCTACATGCAGACAGTACATTCATACACATAAATAAATTTAAAAAAATTTTAGATAAGGTCTCACTATATAGTCCTGGCTGGTCTAGAACTCACTATGTAAGAAGTCAGGCTGGCCAGGAGTGGTGGCGCACGCCTTTAATCCTAGCACTCAAGAGCCAGAGGCAGGTGGATCTTTGTGAGTTCAAGGCCAGCCTGGGCTACAGAGTGAGTTCCAGGACAGCTGGGGCTACAGGGAGACCCTGTCTCAAAAAGACCAAAAAAAAAAAAAACTAGGCTGACGTCAAGCTCACAAAGATCCTCCTGTATCTGATTCCTGAGTGCTGAGATTATAGGTTTATACCATCATGTGGTGTTGGGGATTGAATCCAGGTCTTCATGCATGACCTCCATCCTAATCTCAATGTATTAAAATTTTATGAATGTCTTGTTGATTTCTTTAATTTAGATAAGTAATTTTATTAGTGGTTTTGAGGCAAGGTCGCTTCCTGGTATAGCCTGCCAGCTGTCCTGGACCCTTATGTAGAAAACAGGCCGGCTTGGGCTGGAGAGATGGCCTAGCGGGTTAAGAGCGCCGACCGCTCTTTACAGAGGAACCAGGTTTCCTATCCCCAGCACCCACATAGGCGGCCGAGAGCCGTCTGAAACTTCCAATTCCAGTAGAGCTCCAGTTCCAGGGGAATCCTAGACCTCTGCTTCGGACCTCTGCGGCAAAGCACGCACGACACGGGTGCACAGACTTGCATTCAGACAGTACATTCATACCATACAGAATAATAAAAGTGATTGGCAGTGCTTTGCGCTGGAATTATTTAAAAAAAAAAAAAAGAAGAACATAGGCTGCTTGAACGCACAGTGCCTCTTGGAGTGCACTACCAGCATGCCTTTTTTTTTTTTTTTTTTTTTGTGTTTTTTTTTTTTTTGTTTTTTGAGTCTCAGCATAGTCCGTAATGTTACTATAGAGCATGAAGCTGGCCTTGAATGCACAAGATCTCGCCTGCCTCTCGCTTCTCCAGAGGCTAGATTAAAGGCAGTGCTGCGACCACTGCCCCGTAGTCCTGTTTTTTTTTTTTTTTTATTTTTTTTTGGTCTTTTCGGACAGGGTCTCCCTATAAGCCCACTGACCTGGAACTCACGAACCTCAACCTTGAAGACCAGGGTGGCCTTGAACCACAAAGATCCGCCTGCCTCTGCCTCCTGAGTGGCTAGGATTAAGGCGTGTGCCACCACGCCCACTTCAACTGCTCTTGCAGAGACCCAAGTGGGATCCCCAGGCGCCGCATGGCGGCTGAGAACCGTCTAAACTGCCAATTCCAGAGAAACCCTCCAGTCGTTCAGGGACAACACCCTTTCTTTGACCTCTGCGGCATTGCACACACAGTGGCACAAACCTACATGCAGACAGTACAATTCATACACATACAAAAATTTTAAAAAAATTTAGATAAGGTCTCACTATATAGTCCTGCTGGTCTAGAACCACTATGTAAGAGAATCAGGCTGGCCAGAGTGGTGGGCGCACGCCTTTAATCCTAGCACTCAAGAGCCAGAGGCAGGTGAATTTTGGTTGATTTCAAGGCCAGCCTGGGGTCTACAGAGTGAGTTCCAGGACGCTGGGCTACAGGGAGACCCGTCTCAAAATGACCAAAAAAAAAAAAAAAAAGTGACAGACCCAGGACCTATTGGTAAAAAAGAACTACATCCAAGTTGTCCTCTGGCTTCCATGCACAATACCACGCACATTTACACACACACACAAACACCCACGCACACACACACACACACACACGGTAGTTTTTGTTTTTATGTTTTCGAACTTGGAATGGAAAGCTGTGTGCATTGATACCCATTTCTGCCTAACCTTCTTCTTTAGCCATCCTGCCTCATGGACCTCTCCATCAGGAATCTTGACCTGACACACTGGAGCTAGGTTCTCAGGTCCCCCCCCCGCCCCCCACGCTCGTTGAGTCACAGCCCCTTGTGACAGTCTGTGTTCACTAGAAGTAGAGTCGCGAGTCTGGAGGGATGGCCTGGCTGTGAGCGGCCAACCACTCTTGCAGAGGACGGGTTAAATGCCAGCACCACAGGCGGCGAGAGCCTGCGGTAAGCTCCAATTCCAGGAGAACTACAGTTTCCGGGGCAATCTGACACCCTCTTCTGACCTCTTGGCATTGCACGACACGGGTGCACACGCCTCATGCAACAGTACTCATACACATAAAAATATAATAAATTTAAAAAGAAAGAAAAAAATAGAAAAAATATTTTAAAAAAAGATCCGACGATGACCTTTCGAGCCTAATTTGCCAGAGAAGCATGTGGGTCTCACAGCCTTAGCCACCTTGGAAGACCAACTTCCCTTCCAGAGAAATCATATGGGGAAGGCTCAGAGGCCAAAAGGTCCACTGGAGCCAGCCTCGGCCCAGGCACAGGGGTCCACTGGAAACAACCTCGGCTGCCCAGGTACATGGGGTCCACTGGAGCCACCTCGGCTGCCCAGGCACAGGGGTCCACGAAGAGCCAGCCTCGGCTGCCCAGCACAGGGGTCCACTGGAGCCAGCCCGCTGCCCAGGCACAGGGGTCCACGAGCCAGCCTCGGCTGCCCAGGCACATGGTCCACTGGAGCCAAGCCTCGCTGCACAGGCAGGGTCCACTGGAGCCAACAGCCTTCGGCGCCCAGGCCAGGGGTCCACGAGCCAGCCTCTGTGCCAAGTGCACAGGGGTCACTGGAGCCAGCCTTCGCCCAGACACAGGAGGTCACTGGAAGCGCAGCCTCGGCTGCCACACAGGGATCCACGGAACCATCCCGGCGCCCAGGCACAGGGCCACTGGAGCCAGCTCGGATCCGCAGGTCACGGGGCCACCCCCTCGCTGCCCAGGCACAGGGTCCACTGGAGCCAGCTCGGGCCAGCCTGCGGAGCCTGCCTCGGGAGGCACAGGGGTCCACTGGAGCCCCTCGGCTGCCCAGGCCAGGTTCCCACTGGAGCCAGCCTCGGCTGCCCGCCACAGGGGTCCCGGGAGCCAGCTCGGCTGCCCAGGCACAGAGGACCATGGAGCCAGCTTCCCTGCCGAGAGGCTGATCCACCAGCAGTGCAGGCATCTGGAGCTCTCTTCCAACATACCAAGCTATTTAGGAATTTGTTTTGTTTTTTTTTGTCTTTTTGAGACAGGGTCCCCTGAACCCCAGTTGGCCGGAACTACAGCTCTGTAACCAGCTGGCCTTGAACTCCACAAGATCCCCGGTCCTCTGCCTCCAAGTGCTAGGATTAAAAGCAGTGCCACCAGAGCCCGGCTGCTATTTGGGTTTTTTGTGTTGTTTGTTTAGACATGTGTTCCATTAACCCTAGCGGGAGCCATCGAATCCTTTCAGCACCAAATTTAATTAATAATTAATTAAAATTAAAAATTAATTTGGTCTTTTGTAGACAGGGTCACTCCCTGTAGCCCAGCTGTCCTGGAACTCACGTCTGTGGAGCAGGCTGGACTTGAACTCACAAAGATCCACCTGCCTCTGCCTCCCAATGCAATGTTATTTTATTGTTTTGTGGTATGGTAACTGTCTGCATGTCAGTTTTGCACCTGTGTCATGCGTTGCCAAGAAGGTCAGAAGAGGGCATCGGACTCCCCTGGAACTGAGTTTTAAAGATGGTTTTCAGTTCAAGCCACCATGTGGGTGCTGGGCAGCGAACCTGGGTCCCTGCAAGAGCAGGTCGCGCTCTAGTAAACCACTAGGCCAATCTCTCCAGCCCCAAATTAATTTTTGTTAATAAAGTAATAAAAAAATGGTTGGGTGGCTGGAGAAATGGGCTAGAGTTTAAGAGCACCGACTTTTTTTTTTTTTTTTGGTCTTTTCGAGACAGGTCGTCCCTATAGCCCAGCTGACCTGGAACTCACGAACTCACTCTGTAACCAGGCCTGGCCTTGAACTCACAAAGATCCGCCTGCCCTCTGCCTCCTTAGTGCTAGGATTAAAAGGCGTGTGCCACCACGCCCGACTTCAACTGCTCTTGCAGAGGACCCAAGTTGATCCCCACCCGCATGGCGGCTGAGAAACCGTCTGAAACTCCATTCCAGGAGAAACTCCAGTTCCAGGGGAATCCAAGCACCCTCTTCTGACCTCTGCGGCATTGCACGACACAGGTGCAACAAACCACATGCAGACAGTACATTCATACACATCAAAAATTAAAAAAATTTTAGATAAGGTCTCACTATATAGTCCTGGCTGGTCTAAACTCACTATGTAAGAAGTCAGCTGCCAGGAGTGGTGGGCACGCCTTTAATCTAGCACTCAAGAGCCAGAGGCAGTGGATCTTTGTGAGTTCAAGGCCAGCCTGGGCTACAGAGTGAGTTCCAAGGACAGCTGGGGCTACAGGGGACCCTGTCTCAAAAAGACCAAAAAAAAAAAAAAAAAAAAGCATGTCTGACGTCAAGCTCACAAAGATCCTGCCTGTATCTGATTCCTGAGTGCTGAGATTATAGGTTTATCACCATCATGTGGTGTTGGGGATTGAATCCAGGTCTTCATGCATGACCTCCATCCTAATCTCAATGTATTAAAATTTTATGTATTTATTTATTTATTTAGTCTTTTTTTTTTTTTGTCTTTTTTTTTTTTTTTTTTGAGACAGGGTCTCCCTGTAGCCCCAGCTGTCCTGGAACTCAACTCTGTAGACCAGGCTGGCCTTGAACTCACAAAGATCCCGCCTGCTCCGCCTCCCAGTGCTAGGATTAAAGGCAGGCGCACACCACGCCCTGCTATTTAGTCTTTTTGAGGCAAGGTCTTCCTGTAAGCTCCAGCTGTCCTGTAACGCTTATGTAAGAACAGGCTGGCCGGGCTGGGGATGGCCTAAAGTTAAGAGCGCCGACCGCTCTTACAGAGGACCAGGTGTCTACACCCAGCACCCACATGTGCTGCCGAGAGCCGTCTGAACTACCAATCCAGGAGAGCTCCATTCCAGGGGATCCGAGACCCTCTTCTGACCCGCGTCGTGCATAGCACGCACGACACGGGTGCACAGACGTGCATGCAACAGTACATTCATAACATAAATAAATAAATAAAAGTGATTGGCAGTGCTTGGCGCTGGAATTATTTAAAAAAAAAAAAAAGAACAGGCTGGCCTTGAACTCAAGTGTCCCTTGAGTGTGCACCACCAAGCCTGGCTTTTTTGTTTTTTTTTTTTTTGTCTTTTCGAGAGCAGGGTCTCCCTGTAGCCCCAGCTCTCCTGAAGTCGCTCTGTAGACCAGGCTGGCCTTGAACTCACAAAAGATCGGCCTGCCTCTGCCTCCCATGTGATAGTATTAAGGCATGCACCACAACATGCCTCAGGTTTTTGGTGGTTTTTTTTTTTTGGGGGGGTTTTTTTTTTTTTTTTGATTTTGGATATCTTCCTATAAGCCCAACTGACTGGAACTGCACGCGAACGCACTCTAAGTAGACTAGGTTGGCCTTAAGAACTGAGGCAAACAACAGATCCCCTGCCTCTGCTCGCCGATGCTAGAGATTAAGGCGTGTGCCACCACGCCCCCACTTCAACGCTCTTGCAGAGACCCATTTGGACCCCAGACCACCACATTGGCGGCTGAAAACCGTCTTAAACTCCAATTACAGGAGAAACTCCAGTTCAGGGGAAGCACACCACCCTCTCTGACCTCTTGCGGCTTTGCACGACAACAGGTGCACAACCTACATGCAGACATACACATACACATCAAAAGTGTAAAAAAATTTTAAGATAAGGTTTCACAGATATCCTGGCTTGGTCTAGAACTCACTATGTAAAGAAGTCAGGCTGGCCGGAGTGGTGGCACACCACTTTAATCCTATACTCAAGAGGCAGAGGCAGGTGGATCTTTGTGAGTTCAAGGCCACCTGGGCTACAGAGTAGTTCCAGGACACTGGGGCTACAGGGAGACCCTGTCTCAAAAAAGAAAAAAAAAAAAAAAAAAAAGAAGCTAGGCTGAACGTCAAGCTCCAAAGATCCTCGCCTGTATCTGATTCGAGTGCTGAGATTAAGGGTTATATACCATCATGTGTGTTGGGGATTGAGATCCAGTACTTCAATAACCGTGACTCCATCCTAATCTCAAGGTTAGTAAAATTTTATGTATTTATTTTTATCTTTATTTATATATTTATGTTATTTAGTGTTTTTGGAGGCAAGGTCTTTTCCCTGTAGCTCCAGCTTCCTGGAACTCATTATGGGTAGAACACTGGCTGCCAGGGCTGGATCTCATAGATGGCCTAGGGGCGTTTAGAAGACGCCGACCGCGACACGCACTCTGTACCAGAGGACCAGGGTCGTTTATCCCATCGCCCACATGGCGGCCGAGAGCCATCTAACTCCAATTCCAGGAGCCTCTCGCATTCCAGGTGAATCCAACCCTCTTCGTTGACCTCTCTGCGGCATTGCACGCAAGACACGGGTGCACAGACGGCATGGGCCAGACGTACATTCAGTACACATACAAATAATAAATTTTTTACTATTGCTCTTTGCCTGATAAGTATTTAAAAAAAAGAAAAAAAAAAACAGCTGCCTTGACCACACGTGCCCCTTGAGTGCACTATCATGCCTGGCTTTTTTTTTGTTTTTTTTTTTGGTCTTTTTCGAGACAGGGTCTCCCTGTATCCACAGCTCTCACTGGAACTGGCTCTGTAGACAGGCTGGACCCTTGACTCACAAAAGGATCTGCCTGCCTCGCCCTCCCAGTCTAGGATTAAAGGCATACGCCACCAATTCCCAGGCTGGTTTCTTTTTATTTTTTGTTTTTTTTTTGGGTCTTTCGAGACAAAAGGGTCTCCCTATAGCCCCAGCTGACCTGGAATTTTTGCTCAGACGTCACTCTGTAGAGACCAGGGTGCCTTGAACTTCCAAAGATCCAGCCTGCCCTTCCTTCCTTGAGTGCGGGATTAAAGGGTTGTGCACCACGCCCGACTTCAAAATACTGCTCTTTGCAGAGGACCCAGTTTGGAATCCCCAGCGCCCGCATGGCGGCTGAGAAACTGTCTGAAACTCCAATTCGCAGGAGAGAACATCCAGTTCCAGGGAAAGAAAAAATCCAAACCACACCTTCTGACCTCTTTCGGGGTGGGCTTGCCACAACAGGGTGCACTACCTACAGGCAACAGTACATCATACACAAACTAAAATTTAAGAGTTAAATTGTAGATAAGGTCTCACTACGTATTCCCTGAGCGGTCTAGAACCACTCATGTTAAGAAGTCAGGCTGGCCAGGAGTGGTGGCGCACGTCCTTTAATGCCTAGACGGACCAAGAGCCAGAGGCAGGTGGATCTGTTGTAGAGTTTCAAGGCCAGCCTGGTCCTACAAGTGTATTCAGGACGCTGGGGTACAGTGAGACCCTGTCTCAAAATGAACAAAAAAAAAAAAAAGTGACGAGACCCACGGAACTCTTATTGGTAAAAAAAACAACTCAAGTATGTCCTGGCTCCATCGCATGCAATACCATACACGCACATTATACACAAACACACACAAACACACAACACACACGACACACACGCACCGTGGAATTTTTTGTTTTATGTTTTCGTGAACTTGGAATGGGAAAGCAAGCTGTGCATTTTGATACCCCAGATTTCATTTGCCTAACCTTCTTCTTTAGCCATACCTGCCTCATTGACCTCTCCAGCAGGAATCTTGACTGACACATGGAGCTAGGTTCTCAGGACCCCCCCCCACCCCCCCGCCCCCCCAAGTTGAGCCAGCACACTTGTGACATCTGTGTTCACTAGAATATAGAGTCGAGAGTCTGGAGGGATGGCCTGCGGATGAGCGCCAACACTCTTGCAGAGGACCCGTGGTTAATGACCTAGCAATCCACACATGGCGCCGAGAGCCTTCTGAAGCTTCCAATTCCAGGAGAACTAAAGTTTCCAGGGGAATCGGACACCCTCTCTGACCTCTGTGGCATTGCACGACCGCGGTTGCACACGCCTTCAGCAGACAGTAATCTAGCACCGTACCAAGAAATAAATAAGTAAAAAAAAGAAAAAATATTAAAAAGAGTAGAGCCAACGATACGCCCAGCCTAATTGCCAGAGAAGCATGTGGGTCTACAGCCTTAGCCAACCTTGGAATACCAACTTCCTTCCAGAGAAATCATATGGGGAGGCTCAGAGAGGCCAAAAGGTCCACGGAGACAGCCTCGGATGGCCGAGGCATAGGGGTCCACTGGAGCAGCATTCGGCTGCCCAGGCACGGGGTCCATTGGAGCCAGCTCGGATGCCCCAGGCACAGGGTCCACTGGAACCAGCCTCGAGTGGCCCAGGCACAGGGGTCCACTGGAACCATCGCTTCAGCTGCCCAGGCACAGGGGTTCCACTGGAGCCAGCCCTCGGCTGCCCAGGCACAGGGGTCGCGGAGCTGGGTGCAGCCAGTCCTGGCCAGCCTGCCCAGGCACAGGGTCCCACTGAGACCAGCCTCGCTTGCCCAGTCACAGGGGTGCCACTGTAGCCCTCGCCAGGCGGGTCATCGGCGCTCCTGCCCAGCACAGTTCACTGAAGCCGGCGCGGCTCCATCGAGTCCACTGGAGCCAGTACTGAGGCAGTCCGCGCTCCGACGGAGAGCTGATCCACCAGCAGTGCAGGCCTCTGAGCTCTCTTCCAACATACCAGGCTATTTAGGAATTTTTTTGTTTTTTCTGCTTTTTTTCAGTTAGACAGGGTCTCCCCTGTAGCCCCAGTTGTCCTGGAAAACTGCACTCTGAGACCCAGGCTGGCCTTGAACCAAAAGATCCACCGGCCTCTGCTCTCCCAAGTGCTAGATTAAAAGCGAGTGCCACACGCCGGTGCTATGTTGGGTTTTTGTTGTGTTGTTTTTTGAGACGTTGTCTGTTCCAATGTAACCCGAGCGGAGCCATCATCTTCAGGCACAATAATTTAATTAATTAATTAATAATGATAAGTTAATTTGGTCTTTTTGAGAGCTAGGTCGTGCTCCCTGTCCCCAGCTCGCACTGCTGGAACTCAGACTCTGTGGAAGGCGGCTGGCTTGAACGCAACAAAGATCCACCTGCCTCTGTCCCAAGTGCTAATTTTATTGTTATTTTTTTTTTATGGTTTATGTTTGATGGTATTGCTCTGATGATCGTGCGGCACCTGTGTCATGTAATTGTGGAGGTCTGAAGAGAGGTGTCGGACTCCCCTGGAACTGGAGTTAAGGAGGTTTTCCAGCCACATGTGGGTCTAGGCATCGAACCTGGGTCCTCGCAAGAGCATCGGCGCTCGTAACCACTAGGCCATCTCTCCAGCCCCAAATTTGAATTTGTTAATAAAAGTAAAATAAAAGTTGAGGGCTGGGAAGAAGGCTCAGTAGTTAAGAGCACACGACTGATTTTTTTTTTTGTTTTTTTGGTCTGTTCGAGACAGGGTCCCCCTATAGCCCCAGCGTGACCATGGAACTCACGAACCCACCTGGAGACCAGGCTGGCTTGAACTCACAAAGATCACTGCCTGCCTCTGCCTCCGAGTGCTAGATAAAGGCGGTGTGCCACCACGCCCACTTCACTGCTTGTGCAGAGGACCCAAGTTGGATCCCCAGCACCCGCATGGGAGGCTGAGAACCGTCTGAAACATACTCAACATCAGGAAAACTTCCAGTCCAGGGGAATCCCAAGCCCCCTCTTCGAACCTCTCAGGACACCTGTACACAGCACACACAAACACTTGAGACATAACATTCAAAAAACAAAAAAATTAAAAAAAAATTTAATTAGATAAGGTCTCACTAGATAGTCCTGGGGCCTGGTTCCTAAGAATCACTAGTAAAGAAGTCAGGCTGGCCAGAGTGGTGGCACACCCTATTAATCTAGCACTCAAAGGCAGTAGCATGGATCTTTTGTGAGTTTCAAGGCCACCTGGGGACGACAGAGTGAGT
This sequence comes from Rhizomys pruinosus, assembly GCA_009823505.1. Lineage (NCBI taxonomy): Eukaryota > Metazoa > Chordata > Mammalia > Rodentia > Spalacidae > Rhizomys > Rhizomys pruinosus. Next base: position 947,519 of record VZQC01013847.1, read on the forward strand.
TCCAGGAAGCTGGCTGGCTACAGGGAGACCCTGTCCTCAACAAACCAAAAAAAAAAAAAAAAAAGAGCCTAGGCTGAGTCAAGCTCACAAAGAATCCTCCTGTATCGATTCCTGACGTGCGCAGATATGGTTTCAGATCATGTGGGTGGTTGGGATTGATGCCCGGTCTTTCCTAGCTGAACCGGCAATCCATCTCTCTAACTTGCTATAATTAAAATAAAAATCCCTTTTTATATCTTATTTTTTTATATGTCTACTTGTTTTGTCTTAGTCACCTTTGGGCCTGTCCCTGTCGCTCCGCTTTCCTCGTAACCTCCATTATGTAGACAAGGCGGTGGGGCGGATAGATGTGACTATCATAAAACGCCCGACCAAGCTCTACAGAGACCCGGGTTTTATCCATCCCCAGCCACCCACATGGCGGCCGAACCATCTAAACTCATTCCAGAAATCCAGTCCAGATAAGCTCCAGTTCCAGGGGGAACTCCGAGACCACTCTTCTGACCTCTGCGGCATAGCACGCCGACCGGGTGCACAGACTTCTTCAGACAGTACATTCATACACATACAGAAGAAATAAAAGATTAAGGAAATAATGCATTTGCTGGAATTTTAAAAAAAAAAAAAAAAAAAGAACAGGCTGGCCTGAACTCACAGTTGCCTCTTGAGGTGCACTATGAGACCGGCTTTTTTTGTTTTTTTTTTTGTCGTTTTCGAGACAGGGTCTCCTGTAGCACACCGCTCTCTTGAACTGGCATCTGTATACCAGGCGCTGGCCTTGAAACTCACAAAGATCTGCCTGGCCTCTGCCTCCCAAGGTGCTATGATAAAGGATGCCGCAACCATGCCCGCTGGGTCTTCTTTTTTTTTTTTGTTTTTGGTTTTTTCGAGACAAGGGCTCTCCCATAAGCCCCATCTGACCTGGAACTCCCTAACTACTCTGTTCAGACACAGGGGTGGCCTTGAACTCACAAACAAGATCGCCTGCCTCTGCCTCCTGAGTGCTAGATTAAAGGCAGTGTGCCACACGCCCGACTTTCACGGCTCTTCAGAGGACCCAAGTTGGTATCCCCACCGCCCGCATGGCGGCTGAGAACCGTCTGAAACTCCAAATCCAGGAGAAACTCCAGTTCCAGGGATCACACACCGCTATTCTCTGACCCTGCTCTGACCTCTGCGGCATTGCAGCACACGACACAGGTCCAAAACCTACATGCAGACGTACATTCAGGACACATAACAAAAATGTAAAAAAATTTAGATAAGGTCTCACTAGATAGTCCTGGCTGGCCTAGAAATCTCAATAGGAAGAAAGTCCAGGCTGGCCAGGAGGGTGGCGCACGCCTTTAATCCAGCACGCAATAGCCAAGGCGAGGTGGACTTTGTGAGTTCAAGGCCAGCCTGTCTACAGAGGTGAGTTTTGCCAGGACAGCTGGGGCTACAGGGAGACCCGTCTCAAATGACCAAAAAAAAAAAAAAAAGGACGAGACCCAGGACTCTTATTGGTAAAAAAAGAAATAAAGCTCCAAGTTGTCCGCTGGCTTCCATGCACATACCACACGCACAGTTTACACCACCCACACACACCACCCACACACACACACAACACCACACACACTGTAATTTTTGTTTTTTATGTTTTTGCTGAACTTGGAATGGAAAGCTGTGTGCATTGATACGCAGTTTCTGCCTAACCTTCTTCATTAGCCATCCTGCCTCATTGACCTCTCCATCAGGAATCGTTGCCTGACACCTGAGCTAGTTCTCAGACCCCCCCCCGCCCCCCCTCGTTGAGTCCAGCCCACTTGTGACATCTGTGTTCACTAGAAGTAGAGTCGAGAGTCTGGAGGGATGGCCTTGCGGATGAGCGCCAACCACTCTTGCAGAGGAACCCGGGTAAATGCCTAGGCACCCACTGGGCGGCCGAGAGAGAGCCTTCTGAAGCGCCAAGTCCCAGGAGAACGACAGTTCCGGGGGAATCTGAGACACCCTCATTCTGACCTCTGATGGCATTGCACGACACAGGGTGGCACACGCCTGCATGCATACAGTACTCATACACATACCGAAATAAAGAAAATTGTAAAAAAAAGAAAAAATATTTAAAAAAGAAGTAGAGGTCCAAACGATACCTTTCCCAGCCTAATTTGGCAGAGAAGCATGTGGGTCTCACAGCCTTAGCCACATTGGAAGACCAACTTCCCTTCCAGAGAAATCATATGGGGAGGCTCAGAGGCCAAAGGTCCACTGGAACCAGCCCCCGCTGCCCGGGCACAGGGGGCCACTGGAACCAGCCTCGGCTGCCCAGGCACAGGGTCCACTGGAACCAGCCTAGGCTGCCCAGGCACAGGGTCCACTGGAACCAGGTTCGGCTGCCAGGCACAGGGGTCCACTGGAGCCGCCCCCTCGGCTGCCCAGAGCAACAGTGGTACACGCTGGAGCGAGCCTCGGCTGCCCAGGGACGGGGGTCCACTGGAACCAGGTTCGGCTGCCAGGCACAGGGGTCCACTGGATCCAGCCTATGGCTGCCCAGGCACGGGGGTCCGCTGGAGCCAGCTTGGCTGCCCAGGCACAGGGTCCAGTGGAGCCAGCTTCCCTGACCGAGAGGCTGATCCACCAGCAGTGCATGCATCTGGAGCTCTCTTCCAACAGACCAAGCTATTTAGGATTTGTTTTGTTTTTTTGTCTTTTTTGAGACAGGGTCCCACTGAAGCCCCAGTTTGTCCTGGAACTCACCTGTAGAACCAGGCTGGCCTTGAACTCACAAAGATCGCATCCACCGGCCTCTGCCGCCCAAGTGCTAGGATTAAACGAGGTGCCACCACGCCCGGCTGCTATTTTGGTTTTTTTTGTGTTGTTTGTGTTTGAGACAGTGCTTCCCATGTAACCCTAGCGGAGCCATCTCTTCAGCACCAAATTTTAAATTAATTAATTAATTAAATAATTAATTTTGGGTCTTTTTGAGACAGGGTCTCCCCTGTAGCCCACTGTTCCTGGAACTCACTCTGTGTAGCAGTCTGGACTTGACTCACAAAGAGCCACCAGCCTCTGCCTCCCGAAGTGCTAATTTTATTTATTTTTAATGTGTATGAGTGTAACTGTCTGGCATGTCATTTGTGCACCTGTGTCATCGTGCTGAGAAGGTCAACGAGGGCATCGGCTTCCCTGGAACTGGAGTTAAAGATGGTTACAGCCACCATGTGGGTGCTGGGGCATCGAACCTGGTCCTCTGCAAGAGCAGTCGGCGCTCTTAACCACTAGGCAATCTCTCCAGCCCCAAATTTAATTTTGTTAATTAAAGTTAAAATAAAATGTGGGGGCTGGAGAATGCGCAGAGGTTAAGAGCACCACTTTTTTTTTCTTTTTTTTGGTCTTGTCGAGACAAGGTCTCCCTATAGCCCCATCTGACCTGACCTGGAACTCCACGAACTCACTCTGTAGACCAGCTGGCCTTGAACTCACAAGATCCCCTGCCTCTGCCTCTGAAGTGCTAGGATTAAGAGGCGTTTGCAAGACCACCCCCGACTTCAACTGCTCTTGCAGAGACCCATATTAGATTCCCAGACCCCTGGGCTGAGAACCGTCCGTGAAACTCTCCAATCCAGGAAACTCCATTTCCAGGGGAAATCCAACACCCGCTTCTGACACCCTCTTCTGACCTCTCGGGCATTGCACGACACAGGTGGCACAAACCTACTCAGACAGTAAAGCATTCATACACATACAAAAATGTAAAAAAATTTTAGATAAGGGCTCACTATATAGCCGGGCGTCTAGAAAAAATCACTAGGTAAAAGTCAGGCTGGAGATGGTGGTGCACGCCTTTAATCCCTAGCACTCAAGAGCCGAGGCAGGTGGATCATTGGAGTTCAAGGCAAGCCTGGGCTACAGTGAGTTCCAGGACAGCTGGGCTACAGGGAGACACTGTCTCAAAAAGACAAAAAAAAAAAAAAAAAGAATCTAGGCGGAGGTCAAGCTCACAGAAGATCCTCCTGTATGATTCCTAGTGCTGATATTATAGTTTTTATACCATCAGAGTGGTGTTGGGGATTGAATCCAGGTCTTCAGCATGACCCCACCTAATCTCAATGTTTAAAATGTATATTATGTTATTTATTTAAGGGCTTTTTTTTTTTTGTCTTGTTTTTGTATTTTTTTGAGACACAAGGGTCCCCGTAGCCCCAGCTGTCGCTGGAACTCAACTCTGTAGACCAGGCTGGGGCCTTGAACTCACAAAGATCCCGCCTGCCGCGGCTTCCCAAGTGCAAGGATTAAAGGCAGCGCCACCACGCCCGGCTTTTTTTGTCTTTTTGATTTTCTTTTTGGTCTTCCTGTAGCTCCAGGCTGTCCTGGAACTCTTATGTAGAACAGGCTGCCGGGGCTGGCGAGATGGCCTAAGAGTAAGAGCGCCGACCGCCTTACAGAGGACCAGGGTTCTATCCCAGCACCCACAATGGCGGCCAAGAGCCGGCTGANAGTTCCAGGGAATCCAGTGCCCTCTTTTGGTCCCCAAGGATACCAGGCACATAGTGCACCTATATATATACAGGCAACACACACACACACACACCTTTTAGAAAAAAGTAATGAAATCACTGAATAGATTCTGCCAGTTTTCTAGAGGAGAGTGTCCTGGAGAACAGTAGGAGACAGGAGAATCCATCAGAATGGGGATGAGGCTGAGGTGGACACCTCTCCGTGGTGATTCTCTTGGATTGTGACAAGGGCATGGCTGTGCAGGACACTCTGGGACCGGCAACCTCAATAAAATTCCTCTGAGCCCAAAACCTTGCCCAGAAGTAGAAGTCTCTAGGAAAATAGGTATCTCCATGGTAACCAGGGAAGATGTATGAAGTGGTCTTTGCTGCTACAGAAAACTTTGTGATTGAGAGACTCCCATCGTACCCTTGACTGGGTTTCTGAGCAGCCTGCAGGGATGCTAATCCGCAAGGATTTCACTTGACTTAGAGAAAATCCAATTACTGAGACTCTTGAATTCCTTATTTGGGACCTACCACCCACAAATGTAAATGACTGGAAGAGTTCCTTCCACGCCCTACCCACACAGAAGCTGTCTGTGAGTGAATGCACTCTGCAATTCTTACTGCTTGGTGAAGGAGGGAGACCCAGGCCTGGGGTGGGCAACTCTGACCCACACCCACGGAGACCTGCAAGCTGGGACTTTTCCATCCAACAAATGCAGGGTAGGGGTAGAGGGATATTAAAAGGATATCTCTCTGGACCCAGGTGGTGAAGCAGCCAGAGGTGACCCAATTCCAGAGCTTGCCTGCATCTCAGATACCGGGAGCCCCGCCCCCACTGCTTGCTGCCCAAACCTTGCTCAGCAGCAAGGTTTTCTTCTTCTTTTCCCTGCCCTTGTCAGAGGCTTACTTCTGCCTACTCACAGGGGAACACAGCTCAGTTCCTCTTAAAATTACATTTATTTTATTGTTTATATATGGGGGTGGGTGTTGCTTGTCACAGTGCCTTTGTGAAGTTCAGAGGACAGCTCGCAGGATTTGGTTCTTGCCCGCCTTCCATCCTATGGGTCCCTAGGATTAAACCCAGGTTGTTGAGCTTTCCTCCTTCCTGGAGAAGGGTCACCCAGAAAGCCAAACTGAAAGCCAACTGCTCAGGGTGTGAGGGTGAAGCGCACAGCCTGGCCACTGGGGAGCTGGGAGTGGGCCAGGCCTGCCACCTGGCCTGAGGGAGCTCAACGGCTTCAGATGCTGTGTCACAGGAATGCTCAGAGGGCAGCCTGCATTCCCATCAGGCACAGGCAGGAGATCCAGGACCAGTGGATACGCCAGACAGAGGGAGGGAGGGGATCAGGTCAAGCATAGTGGCTCATGCTTGCAGTCCTGGCACCAGGATTAAAGGTGTGTTCCACTATGCCTGGCACAACTGCTAGGATTGTAAATGTCAACTTACCTGGTGTCTGTGGTGCTGGGATTTGAACTCAGGGCTTTATTCATGCTAGGCAAGAACTCGACCAACTGAGACACAACCCCAAGCTCAGCCCTCATGTAATTTCTTTTACAAAATTTGCCAACAGGAAAAATAACTTAGCCAGGCTCAGTGGTGCTGACTGCTATGATACCAGGGAGGTTGGAGGGTTGGGGCTTTGAGCTCATCCTAGGCAATATAGCAAGATCCACAACAGTAGCCAGGTAACATGCACCTTTAATCCCAGCAGAGGCAGGCAGATCTTTGTGAGACAGAGGGGCTGGTGAGATAGGCTCAGCAGTTAAGAGCACTGGCTGCTCTTGCACAGGACTTGGATTCAGTTTCCAGCACCTACATGGCATCCATGAAAGTTCAGTTCCAGGTGATCTCGATCCCCACTTTTGACCTCGGACATTGCACGACATGGGTGCACTTACATACCTGTAGGCTAAACACTCATACAAATAAACACAAACAGCCTAGCTGGTGGCACATGCCTTTAATCCCAGCACTTGGGAGGTGTGAGACCAGAGGATCTTCGTTCTACATATCCTTGTTCCAGGCCAGATGTGGCTTCAGGGAGATCTTGTCTCAAAGCCAGGTGTGGTGGCTCACGCCTTTATTTCCAGCACTCTGGAGGCAGGCAGATCTCTGTGAGTTCAAGGCCAGCCTGTTTTACATAGTGAGTTCCAGGCTAGCAGGGGATATAGGAGACCATGTCTCAAAAAAGACCCCCCCCAAAACATTCAAAGTTCTGGATCAGTAGATCAGTGGTAGAGCCCATATCATGGACAGAACCCTGGGTTTTGAGCGGCTAACACTGAAAAACGAAACCCAAGATGTCTCGGATACTTTTCCTAAGCTAAATGAAATGACAGTGCTTTGTTTTGATTATAGCGCGCCCAGTTATTTACTGGGGAGCTTGTCTGCAGCCGATGGGCTTTCCAGAAGTGGTGGGGTCTGGAGAGCTCTGGCTGATGGAGTCCTAACTTGACAGATTATTGCGAGGTGGTGGAAAGGTTACGAGGGCCTGGTTAGAGGAAGTAGGTGACAGGTGCATACCTCTGACAGTTGTATTTCATCTGTCTGTCGTCTGTCTGCTCCCTGGCTGCCCCGAGGCAGCTTCTCTGTATGCCACCTGGTCTTACATGCTTAGCTAGAGGCCACTGTGAAATGGAATCAGCTGACCATGGACTCTCAAACCCGGGCTAAAATAAATTCTTCCTCCCTTAAAAAATGTTTTTCACGGCTGGAGAGATAGCCTAGCGGTTAAGAGCACCGACGCTCTTGCAGAGGACCCGGGTTCGATCCCCAGCACCCACATGGCGGCTAAGAACTGTCTGTAACTCCAATTCCAGGAGAACTCCAGTTCCAGGGGAATCTGAGACCCTCTTCTGACCTCCGCGGCATTGCACGACATGGGTACACAAACCTACATGCAAACAATACATTCATACACATTCAAAAATAAATAATAAAAAAAATGTTTTTCACATAAAACAAAGCAAAACAACAAAACAGAAAAACTCCGGGGCTAAAGAAATAGCTCAAGAAATAGCTAAAGAAATAGTTAAAGAAATAGTGGTAAAGTGCACGTACCGCTCTTGCAGAGGATGCTAGTTCAGTTCCCAGCACCTAAGTAGGGTGGCTCACAACCACCTCAAATTCCATCTTTAGGGAGATCCAGTGCCTCTGGCCTCCTAGAACATCTGCAATTACCTGTGTATACCTGCCCCTCCCACACATCATTAAAAAAATTAGGGCTGGCTGGGCATGGTAGTCCATGCCTTCAATTCTAACACTCGGGATACAGAGGCAGGTGGATCTCCATGAGTTCAAGGCCAGCCTGGTCTATGGAGTGAGTTCCAGGCCAGCTGGGGTTAGAGGGTGACCCTGTCTCAAAAAGACAAAAAAAAAAAAGGTTAAAAAAAAGCTGGGTGTGTTAGCACACTTCTTTTTTTCTTTCTTTCTTGAAAGGCAGAGCATGAGCCGGGCGTGGTGGCGCACGCCTTTAATCCTAGCACTTGGGAGGCAGAGGCAGGCGGGATCTTGTGAGTTCAGGCCAGCTGGGTCTACAGAGTGAAGTTCCAGGACAGCTGGGGCTACAGGGAGACCCTGTCCTCGAAAAGACAAAAAAAAAAAAAAAAAAAAAAAAAAGAAAGGCAGAATGGATGCAATTGGAACCCAGATAGGTTGTTAGCTGCCGTGTGAATGAAGTGCTTTAGGAGGTCAGAAGAGGGCATTGGATCCTGTGGAACTGGAGTTGTAGATGGTTGTTAACCTCCATGTGGGTGCTGGGAACTGAACCCGGTGCTTTTTTTATTGTTTTGTTTTTTTGAGGACAAGGTCTCCTGTAGCCCAGCTGGCCTGGACCTCACTATGTGGACCAGGCTGGCTTTGAATTTACAGAGATCTGCCTGCCTCTGCCTCCTGAATGCTGGGATCAAAGGTGTGCCACATGGCCACAGCTTCTTGATTTTTTTGGTTTTTTTTGGTCGTTTTGAGACAGGGTCTCCTTAGTCTCAGCTTGCCTGGAACTCACTTTGTAGACCAGGCTGGACTTGAACTCACAGAGATCCACCCTGCTCTGCCTCCCAAGTTATAGGATTAAAGGCGTGCGCCACCATGCTGGCTTGATATTTTTTTGTTGTGTTTTTTTTTTTTAATTTTTTTAATTAATTTTATTTATTTCTGTATGTTATGAATGTACTGTCTGCATGCATAGTTTTGGCAACCATGTTGGGCAATTCCGCAGAGGTCAGAAGCGGGACTCGGATTCCCCTGGAACTGGAGTTCTCCTGGAATTGGAGTTTCAGATGGTTCTCGGCCGCCATGTGGGTGCTGGGGATCGAACCCGGGTCCTCTGCAAGAGCGGTCGGCGCTCTTAACTGCTAGGCCATCTCTCCAGCCCAGCTTGATATTTTTAAGCCATTCATCGCCTCTCTTTCTCCCTCCACAGTTCTGGAGATTGAACCCAAGGCCTGTGTTTGATAGGTGATTATCCCCGAGGTATGATCTGAACCCTTGTTTGAGACAGAATCTCATGTAATCCAGGCTGGCCTTGAACACCTGATCTCTCTTGACCCACCAAATGCTGGGATTGCAGGCTTGCAACACCACATCTGGGCTTTGAAAAGTTACAAAAATGATTTATTTTTATTGTATGTGTATGAGTATTTTGCTTGGATGTATGTATGTAGACCCGAATTGTGCAATGCCCTTGGAGGCCAGGAAAGGGCATTGGATCCTCTGGAACTGGAGTTACAGATGGTTCTTAGCCGCCATGTGGGAGCTGGGAACCAAACCTGGGTCCTCTGCAATAGCAGCCAAGACTCTTAACCACAGAGCCATCTTTCCAGCCCCTATATTTGCCCTTCCTGAACCTTGGTGTCACGCTCTGTAAAATGGTGGTAATGCTGGGTGTGGTGGTGCACGTCTCTTATCCCAGCACTTGGGATCTCTCTGAGTTCCAGGCTAGCTTGGTCTACATAGTGAGTTCCAGGACAGCTGGGGCTACAGGGAGACCCCTGTCTCAAAAAGACCAAAATAAATAAGTAAATAAATAGATAAATGTACAAAGGGGCTGGAGGGATGACTCGGTGGTTAAGAGCCTTGGCTGCTCGCCGCCCCCCCCTCCCCGCAACCCCCCGCCTTGTGTTTTCTTCTTCTGCAGTGAACTCCTTCCCTGTCCGAGCCATGGCGAAGACTCTAACTGCTCCTTGGTTTGTATGCTGGATAGCTTTAGTGTCAACTTGATACACCTGGGTTGAGGGAGCCTCAATTGGGGAATTGGCTCCATTGGATTGGCCTGTGGCCACATCTGTGGAGTATTGTCTTGATGGTCGAGCAGTGTGGGAGAGTCCAGCCCACAATGAGTAGTGCCACCCTGGGCAGGTGGTTGTGTACCGTGTAAGAAGGCAGGCTGGGCATGAGCCAGGGGAGCAAGCCAGTGAACAGCACTCCTCCATGGCTTGTGCTTCAGCTTCTGCTTCCAGGTTCCTGCCCTGAGTACTTGCCTTGGGCTCCCTGAGAACTGTGACCCAGGAGATGTAAGCTGAATAAACCCTTTCCTCCCCAAGTTGGTGTTGGTCAGAGTGTTTTGTCACAGCAATGGAAGACAAGCTAGAACAGTTTGGATCAGTTCAGTTCTGGTGCGCGTGCTTTTCCATGTCTCTCTCCAGGGTGCTGAGTCAGAACCTCAACTCCTCAGTGAGTCTTTGCCCCAGGAACTCTAGGTGAGACCTCTCCCCCATCTCTGTTCCTTCCTGTGTAAAGTCGGGGTAAAACCTCACAGGGCTGGAAAACAGGACAATGTTTCTCAGAAAACTATGTGATAGCCAGAGCTATCATGTGATCTAGCAGTTCCACTTCTGGGCAAATACCAAAGAGCAGGGACACTAGGAGGCGTTGCTCCCCCTACAGCACTGCTGTCTGCAATAGTCAAAAGCTGGGACATGAGGAGACGCTGTGCCCAGTCCTACAGCACTGCTATCTGCAATAGTTGAAAGCTGGGAACAGTAAGCAGCTGGTGCAGAATGTGCTAGATACATGCAACAGCATATTATTCAACCCTGAAAAAGGAGATTGACACACGCTATAACACAGATGAGCCTTGGGGACATTATGTGAAATGAGCCAGACACAAAAGGACAGATGTTACATGACTGTAATGATCTAAGCCCTATAGGGTAGCCTGAAGTGTGTTTAGAGGAAATAAAATAGTGGTGACTTGGGAGGAAGGGAGGGTGAAAGGAGAGAGTCAGTGTTTACCAGTTGCTGAGTTTCAGTGGTTTTATTTTTGGTACGTATGTGTGTGTGTTTGCATGTGTGCAGGTACACATGTGTGTGTGTGGGGGGCATACCTGTGCTATGGAGTTTGGGGTTAGAGGACAGTTTGCAGGAACTGGTTTTGTCCTCTTACCCTGGGGTCCACTGTCTCTGCCTCTTCAGTGCTGGGATTACAAACACATGCCACAGAACCCAGCCTTTTCTCCTGTGGATTCTGGGAATCAAACTCCTGTCCTCATCATGCAAACACGCTATCATCGGAGCCATCTCCTCAGCCCCAGAGCATCAACATTGAAACAGCTGACGGCAGCACACTGACGGAGCTCAGCCCCACTGATGTGCACATCCATAAATGGTGAAGAGTCAGGCATGGTGGTGCATGCCTTTAATCCTAGCACTTAGGAAGCAGAAGCAAGTGGATCTCTGTGAGATTGAGGCCAGCCTGATCTACATAGCGAGTTCCAGGCCAAATGGGGATAAAGGGAGACCTGATTTAAAAAAAGAAAGTGAAGAACTGTGTGTGTGGGTGTGTGCCTGTGGACCTAGCACTCAGGGGACCCAGGCCAACCTGGGCTACACAGGGAGATACTGTCTCAAAAAACTAAAGCAAGGGGCCTGGAAAGATGGCTCAGTGGTTAAGAGCACTGACTGCTCTTGCAGAGGTCCTGGGTTCGATTCTCAGCACCCACATGGTGGCTAAGAACCATCTTTAAGCCGGGTGTGGTGGTGCATGCCTTTAATCCTAGCACTTGGGAGCTAGAGGCAGGCAGATCTCTGTGAGTTCAAGACCAGCCTGGTCTACAGAGTCAGGTCCAGGACAGCAGGGGCTATAGGGAGACCCTGTCTCAAGAAGACAAATAAAACATTGAAGAAACAAAAAAACTAAAACAAGCTGGGTGTGGTGACCCATGCCAATAACCCCGGCCACAGAGGCTGGGGAGGTGGCTCCATGGCTAAAGCATGGGAGCTCCTGCAGAGGACTGGGTATTGATTTCCAGCACCCACATGGCAGCTGACAACTGTCTGTAATTCCAGTTCCAATGGACTCGACGCCCTTTTCTGGCCTCTGTGGGCATTTCACACACGTGATGCACCTATGTACATGTAGGCAGAACATTTATACACATAAAATAAAGAATAAAGAAATAAATAGCTGGGTGTGGTGGCACATACCTTTAATCCTAGCACTCAGGAGGCAGAGGCAGGCGCACCTCTGTGAGTTCAAGGCCAGCCTGGTCTACAGAGTGAGATCAGCCATTCAGATCCTTTGGAACTGGAGTTACAAGCTATTGTGAATCTCCTGATGTGGGTACTGGAAGCTGAACTACAGTCCTTTGCAAAACCAGCTGAGGCTACAGGGAGACCTTGTCTCAAAAAGACCCCCCCCCAAAAAAAAATCCAGGCCCCAGATTACCATGAGTTTGAGGCTAGTCTGGGCTACAGAGTGAGACCTGATCTTAAAAAACACAAAACCTGGGCTGGAGAGATGGCCTAGCGGTTAAGAGCGCCGACCGCTCTTACAGAGGACCCGGGTTCGATCCCCAGCACCCACATGGCGGCCGAGAGCCGTCTGAAACTCCAATTCCAGGAGAACTCCAGTTCCAGGGGAATCCGAGACCCTCTTCTGACCTCCGCGGCATTGCACGACACGGGTGCACAGACCTGCATGCAGACAGTACATTGATACACATACCGAAAATAAATTAAAAAAAAAACAAAACAAAACAAAACACAAAACCTGCTGGGCCACAGGCAGACCGTGTCTTGAAAAAGCCCCCCCCCCCAGCCAAAAAAAACACAAAAAACAAAACAAACAAAAAACCCCACAAAACTTTCCCTATAACAACAAAAATCCTCCCCAAAGGTTAACATGCCATTTTTTAAAATTCAGTCTCTGGGATTAGTCCCTGTTAACCTCTTGATGCAGTCCACACCTCTCTGCTGGGCTTATCTCTATCTTCCGCCCCTGCCATAGCTGCCACTGGGGCAGGAACATTCTTGGACACTCCCACCTCTGTGTCTGGGAATCTTACTCCACAAATATTCAGTTTCTTTTAGTTTTTTAGACTTATGTTTTATTTTATTTATTTAATTTTTTTTTGGAGTCAGGGTCTCCCTGTACTCTGGCTGTCCTGGAACTCACCTGTAGACCAGGCGGCCTTGAACTCACGAGAGTGCCTGCCTCTGTCTCCCCAAGTGCTAGGATTAAAGGTGTGCACCACTACGCCCAGCCAAATATGTTTATTTTAAAAAAACATATTATTTTATTGTCAAAGACAAAGAGAAAAAAACCAAAAAAAAAAAAAAAAATAAAATATAAATGTTTGCAAAAAAAAAAAATACAAAAAAACACACAAAAATAAATGTTTTGCCGGGATGTATGGTAAATGCACTGTTTTGTGCAATGCCCACGAAGGTCAGAGAGGGGCATCAGATTCCTCTAGAACTGGAGTTACAGGGGCTGGAGAGAGAGCCTAGTGGTTAAGAGCACTCAGGGACCCAGGCCAACCTGGGCTACACAGGGAGATACTGGTCTCAAAAACAAAAGCAGAAGAGGGCTTCAGATCCCCTGGAACTGGAGTTACAGGCTTGTTGTGCGCATCTCCTGGTTGGTGCTGGACTGACCACGGTCCTTTGCAAGAGAGCAAGCATGGTCTCTTACCATTGAGCCATCTCTCTTTCTCAGACTTACATCTTGCTTTGAAGTCACCTTTGATCTTTTTAGACAGGGTCTCTGAGTTCCAGCTGTCCTGGAACATCACTGTGTAGACCGGGCTGAACTTGAACTCACAGAGATCCTCCCTGCCTCTGCCTCCCGAGTGCTGGGATTAAAGGCAAGTGCCACATGCTTGATATATTAATTATATTTTTATTTGCCCGCAGGATGTCTTCCCAGGCCAGCCCTGTCAGGAGTGAAAACCGGGCTCCTTGCTTGGTGCTGGCTCCCCAGTGTGTCCCTGGCACACTTAGCTCTACATGCACCTCCACCCCCAACCCCTTTCCCAGTTGAGAGACAGTGGGCATTCGCCCTGCTGCCGGCCCTCACGCTCTTCCTGGAGTGGCTTCTTGTGTCCTTGTTCATCAGCTTTGTCGTCACGTTTACCATGATGCTGGCTCAAGGACCTGCGCTTTGTACCCTGAATAAATTTCCCATGTGACCTGAACTCGAGTTGGTCTTTTCCTGTCCCCATCAAGTGACCCTCCTTCACGGCCTCTTGCCTCTGTGTCATACTCTACCACTTGTGCTGTCCAGGTTCCGGAACCTCCTGCCTGGGGGGTTGTCTGATTCTAAGTTGAATTTTTTTTGTTTTTTTTTTTTTTTCTTTTTTGAGACAGGGGTCTCCCTGGTAGCCCCAGCTGTCCTGGAACTCACTCTGTAGAACCAGGCTGGCTTTGACTCACAAATATCCGCTGCCTCTGCCTCCCAAGTGCTAGGATTAAGGCGTGGCACCACCACGCCCGCCCTAAGTTAAATTTTGAACCATAGATTTGGAGGCAACACTGATCCTTTAGGGGGAANAGCGCCGACCGCTCCTTACAGAGGACCCGGGTTCGATCCCAGCAACCCACATGGCGGCCGAGAGCCGTCTGAAACTCCAATTCCAGGAGAACCCAGGACGACGCCAGTTTCCAGGGGAATCCGAGACCCTCTCTGACCTCCCGGCATTGCACGACACGGTGCACGAGCATAGCAGACAGTACATTGATACACTACCGAAAATAATTAAAAAAAAACAAACAAAAACAAAACACAAAACCTGCTGGGGCACAGGCAGACCTGTCTTGAAAAAGCCCCCCCCCCCCGCCAAAAAACCCAAAAAAACAAAACAAACAAAAAACCCCACAAAACTTTCCCCTATAACAACAAAAATCTCCCCAAAAGGTTAACATGCCATTTTTTAAAATTCAGTCTCTGGGATTCAGTCCCTGTTAACCTCTTGATGCAGTCCACACCTCTCTGCTGGGCTTATCTCTATCTTCCGCCCCTGCCATAGCTGCCACTGGGGCAGGAACATTCTTGGACACTCCCACCTCTGTGTCTGGGAATCTTACTCCACAAATATTCAGTTTCTTTTAGTTTTTTAGACTTATGTTTTATTTTATTTATTTAATTTTTTTTGGAGTCAGGGTCTCCCTGTAGCTCTGGCTGTCCTGGAACTCACTCTGTAGACCAGGCTGGCCTTGAACTCACAGAGATCTGCCTGCCTCTGTCTCCCAAGTGCTAGGATTAAAGGTGTGCACCACTACGCCCAGCCAAATATGTTTTATTTAAAAAAACATATTATTTTATTGTCAAAGACAAAGAGAAAAAAACCAAAAAACATATTATTCTTATGTATATAAATGTTTTGCAAAAAAAAAATACAAAAAAAACACACAAAAATAAATGTTTTGCCTGGATGTATGGTAAATGCACTTGTTTTGTGCAATGCCCACGAAGGTCAGAAGAGGGCATCAGATTCCCTTAGAACTGGAGTTACAGGGGCTGGAGAGATAGCCTAGTGGTTAAGAGCACTCAAGGGACCCAGGCCAACCTGGGCTACACAGGGAGATACTGTCTCAAAAAACTAAAGCAGAAGAGGGCTTCAGATCCCCTGGAACTGGAGTTACAGGCTGTTGTGCATCTCCTGGTGTGGGTGCTGGGAGCTGGACCACGGTCCTTTGCAAGAGGAGCACATGGTCTTAACCATTGAGCCATCTCTCTTTCTCAGACTTACATCTTGCTTTGAAGTCACCTTTGATCTTTTTTGAGACAGGGTCTCTCTAGTTCCAGCTGTCCTGGAACTCACTGTGTAGACCGGGATGAACTTGAACTCACAGAGATCTCCCTGCCTCTGCCTCCCGAGTGCTGGGATTAAAGGCAAGTGCCACTATGCTTGGATATATTAATTACTTATTTTTATTTGCCCGCAGGATGTCTTCCCAGGCCAGCCCTGTCAGGAGTGAAAACCGGGCTCCTTGCTTGGTGCTGGCTCCCCAGTGTGTCCCTGGCACACTTAGCTCTACATGCACCTCCACCCCCAACCCCTTTCCCAGTTGAGAGACAGTGGGCATTCGCCCTGCTGCCGGCCCTCACGCTCTTCCTGGAGTGGCTTCTTGTGTCCTTGTTCATCAGCTTTGTCGTCACGTTTACCATGATGCTGGCTCAAGGACCTGCGCTTTGTACCCTGAATAAATTTCCCATGTGACCTGAACTCGAGTTGGTCTTTTCCTGTCCCCATCAAGTGACCCTCCTTCACGGCCTCTTGCCTCTGTGTCATACTCTACCACTTGTGCTGTCCAGGTTCCGGAACCTCCTGCCTGGGGGGTTGTCTGATTCTAAGTTGAATTTTTTTTTTTTTTTTTTTTTTTTTTTTTTTTTAAGGGTCTCCCTGTAGCCCCAGCTGTCCTGGAACTCACTCTGTAGACCAGGCTGGCCTTGAACTCACAAATATCCGCCTGCCTCTGCCTCCCAAGTGCTAGGACCTAAGTTAAATTTTGAACACATAGAGTTGGAGGCAACATGATCCTTGAGGGGGAANCATGGGAATCCGAGACCCTCTTCTGACCTCCGCGGCATTGCACGACACGGGTGCACAGACCTGCAGGCAGACAGTACATTGATACACATACCGAAAATAATTAAAAAAAAAAAAAAAAAAAACACAAAACCTGCTTGGGGCCACCAGAACCTGTCTTGAAAAAGCCACCCCCCAGCCAAAAAAACCCAAAAAACAAAACAAACAAAAAACCCCACAAAATTGCCCCTATAACAACAAAAATCTCCCCAAAGGTTAACATGCCATTTTTTAAAATTCATATCTGGGTTAGTCCCTGTTAACCTCTTGATGCAGTCCACACCTCTCTGCTGGGCTTATCTCTATCTTCCGCCCCTGCCATAGCTGCCACTGGGGCAGGAACATTCTTGGACACTCCCACCTCTGTGTCTGGGAATCTTACTCCACAAATATTCAGTTTCTTTTAGTTTTTTAGACTTATGTTTTATTTTTTATTAATTTTTTTTTTTTTTTTTTTTTTTTTTTTTTTGGCTCCTGGAACTCACTCTGTAGACCAGGCTGGCCTTGAACTCACAGAGAGGCCTGCTCTGTCTGCCCAAGTGCCTAGGATTAAAGGTGTGCACACTTACGCCCAGCCAAATATGTTTTATTTTAAAAAAACATATTATTTTTATTGTCAAAGACAAAGAGAAAAAAACCAAAAAACATATTATTCTTATGTATAAAATGTTTTGCAAAAAAAAAATACAAAAAAAAACACACAAAAATAAATGTTTTGCCGGATTGTAGTGGTAAATGCACTGTGTTGTGTGCAATGCCCACGAAGGTCAGAAGAGGGCATCAGATTCCCTTAGAACTGGAGTTTACAGGGGCTGGAGAGAGAGCCTAGTGGTTAAGAGCACTCAGGGACCCAGCCAACCTGGGCTACACAGGGAGATACTGTCTCAAAAAACTAAAGCAGAAGAGGGCTTCAGATCCCCTGGAACTGGAGTTTACAGGCTGTGTGTGCACTCCTGGTGTGGGTGCTGGAGCTGACCACGGTCCTTTGCAAGAGAGCACAGAGTCTTAACCATTGAGCCATTCTCTTTCTCAGACTTACATCTTGCTTTGAAGTCACCTTTGATCTTTTTTGAGACAGGGTCTCTCTAGTTCCAGCTGTCCTGGAACTCACTGTGAGACCGGAGTGAACTTGAACCACAGAGACTCCCTGCCTCTGCCTCCCGAGTGCTGGGATTAAAGGCAAGTGCCACTATGCTTGGATATATTAATTATTATTTTTATTTGCCCGCAGGATGTCTTCCCAGGCCAGCCCTGTCAGGAGTGAAAACCGGGCTCCTTGCTTGGTGCTGGCTCCCCAGTGTGTCCCTGGCACACTTAGCTCTACATGCACCTCCACCCCCAACCCCTTTCCCAGTTGAGAGACAGTGGGCATTCGCCCTGCTGCCGGCCCTCACGCTCTTCCTGGAGTGGCTTCTTGTGTCCTTGTTCATCAGCTTTGTCGTCACGTTTACCATGATGCTGGCTCAAGGACCTGCGCTTTGTACCCTGAATAAATTTCCCATGTGACCTGAACTCGAGTTGGTCTTTTCCTGTCCCCATCAAGTGACCCTCCTTCACGGCCTCTTGCCTCTGTGTCATACTCTACCACTTGTGCTGTCCAGGTTCCGGAACCTCCTGCCTGGGGGGTTGTCTGATTCTAAGTTGAATTTTTTTTTTTTTTTTTTTTTTTGTCTTTTTGAGACAGGGTCTCCCTGTAGCCCCAGCTGTCCTGGAACTCACTCTGTAAACCAGGCTGGCCTTGAACTCACAAATATCCGCCTGCCTCTGCCTCCCAAGTGCTAGGATTAAAGGCGTGCACCACCACGCCCGGCCCTAAGTTAAATTTTGAACCATGAGATTTGGAGGCAACACTGATCCTTTAGGGGGACGGAGTCGTCCTCTCTTTCAGGTGCACTTCCCCGAAGTGGCCACAGGGTGGCAGCACAGACCGGTCTTGGGGACTGGAGTCTCCAGCACATCTGCCCAGGACAGTGCTTCTCAGCTGACAGTATAACTGGAGCTCCTGAGGTGGTGTTGGGGGGTTACAGCTGAGGTGGGGGCACCAAAGGTGGGTTTTCATGTTTGTGTACCAGGAAAGGACCTGTCATCAAGTTGAGGCAAATGTCCGTGAATATTGGTTTTCCTGTCCTCCAGCCCCTATGTTTTTTTTCCCACCCAACAGCAAACACACGAACAAACGAACAAACAAACAAACAACAAACAAACAAACAAACAAACAAGCAAACACACACTACCTATAGGTGAGGCCGAGGTCCAGCCACATTCTGGGACTTGCCTATGGCTAAGCATGAGACAGGAGGGTTCCTGGCCCCAGCTGGCCCTGACTCTACTCAAGGCCCCTTCCATCCTGCCTCCAACCGGGCTTAAACATTCTTCCTCAGTGAGTAAAGGCGCTTGGCATCAAGACAGAGGAACCGAGCTGGATCCCTGGACCAACACAGGAAGGAGGAACTGCCTTCTGCAAGCTGTCCTCTGCCTCCATGCGGTGCCCTGCAGTGCCGCCCTGCTGCCCAGGGACGCTCATGACAGACACGAAAGAAAAAAAAAAAAAAAAAAAAAAAAAAGAGTATTAGAACATTTTTTCTGGGGCTGGAGAGATGGCTCAGAGGTTAAGAGCCCTGGTTGCTCTTGCAGAGGACCCAGGTTCGGTTCCCAGCACCCACATGTTGGCCCCGGCTTCAGTTCCCAGGACCCGCAGGGTTGCTAACAACTGTCGGTAGCTCCAGTTCCAGGGGAATCCAATGGCCTCTCTGGGTATTGCATGCCTGTGGTTCATTTACATCCATGCATGAAACACTTATGAAATAAATAAAAAAAAAAAAGTCTTGCTGTATGACCTTAGGGTAAGTTCCTTGGGCCTCAGGGGAACTGCCTCTCTGTGCGGACTGGGGTGACCTTCCAATGACAGACGGATGAGTGGTGTTGCTCAGGTGACGAGGGCCCCTGCTGCAGCTGTTGGTGTCCTGCCTGCTCCAGTGCTGACGTACTAACTTCCCATCTGAGGGAGCAGGAGAGAAGACTGGGAAGCACAAGGGGTGGGGTAGGCCTGGGGCTTTCTTGGATGAGCTGGTAGGTAGCCCCTTGGGCCGTGTTAGGCCAGCAGGGGGTGCTGGGCTTCAGGGCCTGGCCTTGTGTCTGGCCAGCATCTCACTCCGGTGGTTTGTCTTGGCTGGTTCGAGTCTCTGCATGCGCACCTGGGATGCAGCGGTGCTGCTGTGGGTGTTGACGCGGTTTGCAATTGTTCTCTGGTGTTCTGGGTGGCAATTTGGAGTTTGCATCTAATCACCCCATCATTCATTCATTCATTGATTCATTCATTGATTCAGCTAGTGCTTAAGCATCCACCAAGTGCCAGGCACTCCACTGGGAGCAAAGAGGTGACCAGGGCACTTGGTCAGAATGATGGCTGCAGATCTAGGTGACAGAGATTAGCCTGGGCTCTCGGGGAGCTGCAGGGAGGGGCCAGGTAGGCTGACGCGCAGGGAGGCGTGGGGAGCTTGGAGCAATGGGGCTTGGTGGGGAGCCGAAATGAAGAAGAGCTGCTTGGGGTCATTCTTCTCAGACGCTGGTCTGGGGTGGGGCATCTGGAACCTGTTTGGGAGCCAGAGTTAACCTACAGCAGACAATGTGTGAAGAAGTGTGTAAGAGGCCTGGGCGAATACCAAACCCGGAACAGGCAGGGTCCTGGGAATTCAGCTCCACGGCCAAATGACATCTTGTTCCTGCTGTGAAGGTGACTGGAGTGTGTGGGGACCGACAGGTTTATGAGTGGACACATGCGGGGTAGGAACTGAAGGTTCTATCAGAGGCCTGGCAAGCAGAGGCTTGGGGCTTCTGGAGCAGGGGAGGGGGTGGTGGGACAACACAGATGGGTGCAAAGGCTGCTTGTGGACCCCGGGCTAAGTTAAGTCAGGGAATTCTCAGAGCCACTGGAGAAGAATAAAGCAAGGGAACGTGGTTCCATTATGAAGAGCAGAGATCCCTGACTGGGGAGGCGAGGATGGTTTTCCTCGACCTGGGCAGGTCAGAGAGCAGGATTGAGGGCATTGGCTTTACTGCATTGCAGGCCAGTTATCCAATTCACTTCTCTTACAGATGGGGAAACTGAGGCTCGGAGTCAGGATGGAACCTTGTTCTTCCAGACGGAGCTCTTGTTCTTGGCGCAAAATTATTTTATAATTAGGTAAAATTTTATTTTATTTATTTAAAAATATATTATTTAGTTATTTGCTTATTATTTATTTTAGTGCATGAGTGTATTGCCTGCATGTATGTAAGTGCACCTGTGTCATGCAATGAGTGCAGAGGTCAGAAGAATTGGAGCCCCTGGAACTGGAGTTACAGACAGTTGTTAGCCACCATATGGGTGCCGGGAATTGAACCTGGATCCTCTGCAAGAGCAGCCAGTGCTCTTAACCATTGAGCCATCTCACCAGCCCCTTAATTTTTTATTTTATGTATATGAATGTTTTGCCTGAATATAAATGCATCTGTGTCATGCAATGCCCAGGAAGGCCAGAAGAGGGCATCAGATCCCCTAGAGCTAGAGTCACAGACCATTGTTAGCTGCCATGTGAATGCTGTGACTAGAACCCAGGTCCTGTGCAAGAGCAGTCAGTGCTCTTAACTTCTGAGTCATCTCTCCAGCCCCTGGGTGGAACATTTTAAGATGTAGGATGGACATGGGCTGATAGCAGCTGGTCACCAAAATGGTCAGTCAGTGTCCACACTACCATTGTCACTTAGCACCAAGTACCTACTTGTGTTGAGTATTACCAGCACAGTCCCTCTCCCATGAATGTCCTGAAGTCTGTCGTGTGTGCGTGTGTGTGTGCATGTGTGTGTGTGTGTGTGTGTGTGTGTGTGTGTGTATGTGTGTGTGTGTAGGCCAGAGGATAACCCCAGGTGTTCCTCAGGTTTTGTCCACCATTTATTTATTTATTTATTTATTTATTTATTTAATTTTATTTTATGTCTATGAGTGTTTTGCTTACATGTATATACATGTACCACATATGTGTAGTGCCCATAGATGCCAGTAGAGGGCGTTGGATTTCTTGGAACTGGAGTATGGAAGGTTTATTTGGTCCTCTGCAAGGGCAGGTGGAGCTTTCTTCCCAGCTAGAGCCAATCGTCTAGTCCACACACCTGTTTTTTTTTTTTTTTTTTTTTTGTCTTTTGAGGACCGGGTCTCCTGTAGCCCCAGCTGTCCATGGAACACTACTCTGTAGACCAGGCGGCTTGTACACACAGATCCACCCGCACTCTGACTCCTGCCCAAGTGGCTAGGATTAAGGCGTGAGGCCACCCCGCCGGCTGGCCCCCACCTTGTTTTTGAGGCAGGGTCCCTCATTGGCCTGTGACTTGTGGAGTAGGCTGGCTAGTGGGTTTCAGGGAGCCACTGGCCTTACCTCCCCAGTTCTGGGATCACAAGTGCTCACTGCCACACCTGGCTCTCTGTCTTTCCTTTACAGTGGAGAGAATGGGGGTTCA
Source organism: Rhizomys pruinosus (assembly GCA_009823505.1). Lineage (NCBI taxonomy): Eukaryota > Metazoa > Chordata > Mammalia > Rodentia > Spalacidae > Rhizomys > Rhizomys pruinosus. The sequence continues at coordinate 969,304 of VZQC01013847.1, forward strand.
GAAAGGTTGTGCTGCAAACCTAAGGCCCCTCAGGTAGTAAGGGGGTAACTGTAAATTCATACTCACAGCCCGGCCCCACAGCGCCTTGGAAGACCACATTTCCCAGGGAACAGCAGGCCTCAGAGTGAGGCTGTGCTAGGGGCTCCACCTAGGACACCCTGAGGGTTGTAAGATAGCCTGTCAGCTGGGAGGCTACCCACAGGAAGGACAGGCCTTCCAGCTTCAGGGAGCTGCAGTCTCTAAGCCCAGGGAACACAGCACGACCTGCCTCTTCCTGGAACATGCGGTGGCTCTCTGCTGCTCTCCATCCAGAACAACACTTCCACCTGCGGCATTGCCCAGCCTGGAGTCTCCACCCAGCTCAGCCCTCTTCCTCTCTGCGTCACCCTAGTCCCTGCCACTTGGTCCTCTCTCAGCAACTTGCTCTGGACCCTCGCCTCCGCAGTCCCCTGCTCTTTGCCGGGCTGACTTAACTCGGGCTTCTGGAGACCTCCCAGCTGTCTGCTTAGACTTTTCTGTCCCCCTAAATCTGCCCCGTCATGCCTACGTAGCTTCTGGGTAATTTCTGTCTCACTAGGCAGGTCTCCGCGGAAGGGATCACACTGCTGTTTTCTCAGGAGTTTCTCAAGCATCTCGCACAGCCCTCACATGGTACTCAAGAAAAGTGGATGGAATGGTTCTGCGGTCAAGGCGCTGGCTGCACAGCGTGAAGGCCCGAGACGAAAGCTCCAGAATCCATGGAAAAGCTGGGCACCGTAGCCTGTGTCTGAAATCTCAGCGCTCCAAGGGCAACATGGGAGGCAGACACAGGAGATTAGGGGTCCCAGGTGGCGTTCGTTAAGCTCCTTGGGACACCTTCGCGTGTTTTCTCAACGTTGCTCATGGGCCCTGGCTTGGAGGATTCAAGCTCTGCCTACAAAGTTTGCACCTTGCTCTAAGCCATTGACACACCTGAGTGCACCAGGTCAGTGCACCATCCCTTGGACCTCAAGGGAACGTTTTTTTCCTAACACCTGAGGGGCTAGCTGCACTTCTCTAAATGGCCACAAGGTGGAATCAGACGCCAGGAATCGGTACTCCGTGCAGATGGCTAACTCAGTCCGCCAGCAGGGGGCACTGCTGCTCTTTCAGGCGCAGTGAGCCAGGTGGACCAGCTGGGGCCAAAGGTGGCTGAGCTAGGCCGTTGGGGGAGAAGGCTGGGTAGTTCTTTATTCTCGTTTGTGCTGGTTAACGTCTACTTTACAAGCCCTACAGGCAGACTGAGAAGGGCCAAGTGGTAAACTTCAGGCTTCGGCAGTCATAAAACGCTTCTGCTGCTCTGTGACTGGGCCCTCACCCAAACAGTGCAGGAATGAGCTGGGTAGCTGAGGTCCAATAAGGTCTTGTTTATGGACACTTAAATTTGTTTTTTAAATTTTTTATTTATTCTTGTATGTGTATGACTGTACTGTCTGCATGTAGGTTTGTGCACCTGTGTCATGCAATGCCGTGGAGGTCAGAAGAGGGCGTCAGAGTCCCCTGGAACTGAAGTTAAAGACAGTTCTCAGCTGCCATGTGGGTGCTGGGGATCGAACCCGGGTCCTCTGTAAGAGCGGTCGGCGCTCTTAACCGCTAGGCCATCTCTCCAGCCCACAAATATTATTCTTTTGATGTGTAAAAGAGCTTTTTCCTTTGTGGTGGTGCTGACTGTAATCCTAGCACTTAGGAAACGGGGCAGGTGGTTCCGGAGTTCAGGGCCAGCCTGGGCTATGTAGTTTCCTGTTCGCAACAAACAAACAATGAAAGAAAGAAAGGAACAAACAAAAAAAAACACCTAAAGCTGGGCTTGTTGAAAGTTTCTTCTAGTTGGCAGCACTTGGAAGGCTGAGTCTGGGGTTCACCTGAGTTTGAGGCTAGCCTGGGAAACATAACCAGAAGACCCTATTAAAAAAATCAGGGCTGGAGAGATGGCTCAGCAGCTAAGAGCACTGGGAGCTCTTGCAAAGGACCCAGGTTTGGTTCTCACCACTCACATGGCGGCTCACAACCACTTGTTACTCCAGTTCTAGAGGATCTGATGCCCTCTTCTGGCCTCTGCTGAGATTGCAGGACACAGGTGCACTTACATACAGATAAAACTCTCATACATGTTTTAAGAAAAACTATTTAAATATGTAAAAATAATTTTTAGCCATACAACCATAAGCAGGGTGACCTTGGTCAGGTGAAGTCTGAAACCAGAGCTGGACACACAGTGGGTGCTGAGTTAGGTGTGGGTTGGGCTGACCATCCAAGAGCCCTCAATAGGGCCCTCGAGCCTGCAGTGGGCAGGATGCTGTTCTGCCTATCTGGCTCTATGGGAGACAGGCTATGATGTTCCAGGCCATGACTCTTGTCTGCCTCTCCACATCTGTCCTTTGCAGTTCACTCCTTGCAGAGAAGCCCTGTCCATAGCATATTGTTTTTATTTTTATTTAATTTTATTTTTGTCTTTTTTGAGACAGGGTCTCCCTATAGCCCCAGCTGGCCTGGAACTCACTCTGTAGACCAGGCTGGCCTTGAACTCACAGAGATCCGCCTGCCTCTGCCTCTGCCTCCGCCTCCCAGGTGCTAGGATTAAAGGTGTGTGCTACCCCACACCTGGCTTAAAGATGGTTCTTGACCACCATGTGGGTGCTGGGAATCCAACCTAGGTTCTCTGCAAGAGCAGTCGGTGCTCTTAACCACTGACCCATCTCTCCAGCCCCCAATCTTGTTTATAAAAATGCAATTTTGGTCAGGCACGGTGGTGTACACCTTTAATCCCAGCACTTCAGAGGCAGAGGCAGGTGGATTTCTGTGAGTTCAGGGCCAGCCTGGTCTACATAGTGAGTTTCAGGATAGCTGGGACTATCCTGATAGCTGAGATAGGGAGACCCTGTCTCAAAAACAAAAGGAAACAAAACACAAAAAACTAAAAAGCAAAATTGCTGAAGCCTTAAATACACAAAATGAAAGTGGTTTTTTTTTTTTTTTTTTTTTTTATGGTCTCACATAGCCCAGGTTGACCTTGAGCTCGCTCTGTAGCCCAGGCTGACTTTGAACTTCTGATCCTCCTGCCTCAACCTCCAAGGGCTGGGATGACAGGTCTGTGCCATTGCTGCATGGTTTTATGTGGTACTAGAAATCCAACCCAGGGCTTCGAGCATGCTGGGCAAGCGAGCACATTATCAACCCAGCTACATCCCCAGCCCAAGTTCCTGTGTTTGACAAATGTTTGCACAGGGAGCCACGGCCACAGCCCAGAGAGAGAACACTGGCAGCATCTCCTTCATTCTAGCCAACCTTGATTTTAAAAGTAATCAAAAAGCTGGAGAGTTGGCTCAGTGGTTAAGAGCACTGGCTGCTCTGGCAGAGGACCCAGGCTAACAACCATCTGTTAATCCAGTTCCAGGGGATCTAAGCCCTCTTCTGGCCTCCGTAGCTATTGCATGACACAGGTGCACTTACATTCAGGCAAAACACTCATATACATAAAATAAAAATGAATAAAATATTTTTAAAAAGTAGGGCTGGAGAGATAGCCTAGCGGTTAGGGGCACCAACTGCTCTTGCAGAGGTCCCGGGTTTGACCCCCAGCACCCACATGATGGCTAAGAACCATCTGTAACTCCAATTCCAGGAGCACTCCAGTTCCAGGGGAATCTGAGACCCTCTTCTGACCTCCGTGGCATTGCATGACACGGATGCACAGACTTGCATGCAGACAGTACATTCATACACATACAAAAAATAAATAAAAATTAAAAAAAAGTAATGGAGGGGCTGGAGAGATGGCTTAGTGATTAAGAACACTGACTGCTCTTGCAGAGGACCTGGGTTCGATTCCCAGCATCCACATGGCTGCTAAGAACCATCTTTAACTCCAGTTCCAGGGGAATCTGACGCCCTCTTCTGACCTCCTTGGCATTGCACAAAATCGGTGCACCAACCTACATGCAGACAGTACACTCATACACACAAAAAAAATAATAAATAGGGGGCTGGAGAGATGGCTCAGTGGTTAAGAGCACCAACTGCTCTTGTAGAGGACCTGGGTTTGATTCCCAGCACCCACATGGCTAAGAACTGTCTTGGGCCAGGCGTGGTGGTGCACACCTTTAATCCCAGCACTCGGGAGGCAGAGGCAGGTGGATCTCTGTGAGTTCAAGGCCAGCCTGGTCTACAGAGTGAGTTCCAGGCCAGCTGGGGCTACAGGGAGACCCTGTCTCAAAAAAAAAAAAAAAAAAGTAATGGAAACCAAACCAACCTTCCAGTGCTGAGTGATGAAGTTCATGCAAGGCCCTGGACAGGTGTGCATTAGTGATGTTTGGGGTCTTTGGTGAGGTCACTAAGATGGGCACTTAACGAGGCCACAGGTTATCGATGGAAAGTGACCCGTATACCAGGAGGGCAAACTTCGGCTGGAATCCTGCTTCCTGGTTTCCAGCTGGGTTCCTTTACCACCACCCTGGTCTTCCCATCCCCAGCCCTCTTGGTGTCCTCCTTGCACACGGCTCTCCTCCTGACCATCCACACATGGACCGAGACCGCAGCCTCAGGATCCTCAGCTTGCTGGCCACAACTGCAGATCTCAGGTCAGCGCCATGTGAGCAGCTCTGTCTGGAGCCGCCTCTTCCTGGAGTGGTGGCTGCACTTCTGGAAGGCTGACTCTCGGGTGACCCTGCAGGGCCTCTGTCCTGCCCCATGAGAGTCAAAGCTGAGTTCATAGACCGAGGATGGGCAGTAGGAGGCAGGGGATTTGTGGGGAAGAGGAAGGGGGCTGCTGGGACGAAGGGGCCCGAGGGGAGGCAGGGATATCTTACACTGGGGAGTCTGGAGGTCTGGTTCTCCACTCTGGCCTCTGCCCAAGTTGACTCAGGGAGTCTGGGCAATTCACATATCATTTGTATATCATTTGCATATTCTTCCCATTACACCCAGGATTCCCTTCCTCCTCTCCTTGGATTCCGAGGCAGAGGCTGGGTTTGGGGAGAGGGTGGAGGGGAAGGAGGCCCTGGGATTAGCTCCCTGTCCTGGGAAGAGGGTTGGAGTTAAGCACTTCCCTCTGAGAGACTCTCCCCAGTCCACCAGCACTGGCTTCCTGCAGCCTGGTTGGCTTTGAGCTGGTTCATCTGCCCTGGCTGTATTCCTCAGAGCTCCCCTGGCTTGGAATACCCCTTCCCCTGTGCCATGATGCCACACATGGGCACTGCTGTGACAGGAAACAATGAACTAGAGTGATGAACTGGAATGTTGGACTGGAAGACATAAAAAGCCCATGTGTATAGGAGTCAGGTTACTTTAAGCATGGAAGAAGTGTTCAGGAGCATAGGCTGTAGGAAGTCATGGTCACCTTTGGGGGCTGGTGCCTGGAAAGGGACAGGAGCTCTGGGCACACTCATGCTCTCTTGTGATCTGTGGTGGTTCATTGTGAAAGTCCAGGGAGTCGTTCAGTGGTTAGACAGGCATGTTTCTCTATAAAAACAAGAAATTGTGGGGGATGTAGAGATGGTACAGCAGTTAAGAATGCTTGCTGTTCTTTTTTGTTTAATTTTATTTATTTTTGTATGTGTATGAATGTACTGTCTGCATGTAGGTCTGTGTACCCATGTTGTGCAATGCTGCGGAGGTCAGAAGAGGGTCTCGGATTCCCCTGGAACTGGAGTTCTCCTGGAATTGGAGTTACAGATGGTTCTCAGCGGCCATGTGGGTGCTGGGGATCGAACCTAGGTCCTCTGCAAGAGCAGTCGGTGCTCTTAACCACTAGGCTATCTCTCCAGCCCAAGATTTTGTTTTATTTTATGAGTATGAGTGCTGTTCTTGTAGAGGATCTGGGTTTGGTTCCCAGCACCTACACGGGGCAGCTCACAACAGCCTGTAACTACAGGTCCAGGGATCCAATAGTCTCTTCTGGCTTCTGTGGGCACCTGTACACACGTGGCATCCCAATACACACAAACACACACAAAGAGGCACACACACACAGGCTTGCACACACACAGACACACACACACATAAATAAATTATAAAAGTTTCTAGAAATCTGACTCTAACCTTCAAGAAGCACCCGTGCATGCTGGGGCTTTCCAGAAGCCCGGCCTCACGCCCCCCCTTGGCTGGGCTGACCCACTCCTGTGACTTTCTTCTGTTTCCATTCTTTTCACCAGCTGGGTTTCAAGGAACCCAAGGGCAGGGAATGCCCTGTCAGTTCCTGTGCCCCTGGCATAGGATCTGAGCACAGCAACTTCTCAGCATCTCTGGGTCTCTCCAGCACCTAGAGAAGGTGCTTCCCAGTCTTGAGAAGGCCCGCATTAGACGCCGGCTTTGGCCCAGGCCAGAAGTCAGTGGAGGGTGCAGAATGGAGATGGAGGGTTTGGGGGTGCCTGGGTAGGAGATCCCCATATTTGGGTCTTCAGAGAGCTGCTGTCTCCTGTGTTGGAGCCCTGGACCCTTACTGTGCCTTGTCTGGTATAGGTGGCACTTCTGAGGACTGTGAGTTTACCAAGCCTCAAAGCTGCCTGGTTCCTGTAAAGCTCTCTCCTCGTAGCTGGGGACAGGGAGGCAGGGCCCCGGCTCTACATTGGATCTGTTTGCTGAGCCCTACCTGCCCCCTCCTCTGCCAGTGTCACAAGTGTTTGCTGTCCTGGTCACAGGGACCGGTCAGCGGGCACACAGATCCTCTATACCTCCTAGAACTTGTCACAGGAGCACTGGTCAATGGCGTGCTCTTTCCAGCCTTGGTTTCCCTTTTCTGTGGGTGGGAGAACAGTGCAGGCAGCTGTGGGGTCAGACAGGCTGGAGGGGGACCTTGGGGCTGAGGGAGGCGTGGTTAGTGAAGGCCCAGCCGGCTGTTCCTTTCAGTTGGCTGACCAGCCTTGAGTGGTAATGTCCTCTAGTGCTGTGTCCCAGGGTTCCTCTGGAAGTGCTGGGGAGAACTTGGAAGTTCCCGGAACCTGGGTTTGGGCCACCTTGATCCTGATCTGATGCACGGCTACTGCCCCTTCTACCTCAGTTCCCATTCTCGGAAGGGGGCTGCGGGCTTAGAATATCTGTCAGGAATGATAAAGGAGGCCACCTATACTTTATGCTCTTTGGCCAGCACAGGTTGCACTGGAATACATTTCTGAATTTTAGACACTGGAAGGGTTCGGCAAGTCCACAGCTCCCGCTCTCTGAGGACGGATGGAACTAACTCAAAGGAGTCCAAGCTGGCGGCTGGGTGAGGGGCTTCAGTCTCTGGGCCCAGCTCTCCCGCAGGCCTCCCTCCAGCCTGGGGCCCATGCCTATCCAGGGTTCTCTGCCTCCCGCCTTCCAAGCTTGGGCTCCGGATTGGCCCCATGCCAGCCTCTCTCAGCCCATCTGGTGTTTGCGCCCAGGCACGCTTCTTTCTCTTGTTTTGCTAACCTGAGGCTTTGGAGGCCAAGTCTGAATTGTGATGACGTGAGCTCATGTGTTTACCCAAAGCAGAGAGCTGGGTCCTAGGACCTCCTGGGGCCCCAGGGACATGCCCGAGTTGGAGGAGGGGTCCCTCTTGCCCTCCCTACTCTGATGACCCTCATTCACAGTGTCTCAGGCCCCCAGAAGACGAGACCTCTCTTTAGCCCTAGACTGCCCATACTCATGACACTGCCTGGCCACAGCCGGAGGTTCCTCACCTGTGGCTTCTCCTCGCCTCTCTAAGCCCTTCCCTGCCCTATCAGCTCTGCTGCTCTCTGCTGCCTGTTGGGCCCTGGCCTCCTGTAGCAGGCTGCGTTCTCTCTGATGCTCGCCAGGCTTCCTGTCTAGATGCCCCTACCCCAGCCTGCGCAGTGCCAGTGTGAACTCGGGGTGCAGTTTGCCTGAAGGCAGGGGCTCAGGCCATGACAGTGACCTGACGGTCTCTCTGGGCTATTGGCTGGGAGAGAGAGGGAGGGAGAGAGAGAGAGAGACAGAGAGAGAGAGAGAGAGAGAGAGAGAGAGAGAGAGAGAGAGACCAGGTCCTGCCTTCGGGATCAGTGGGCTGGGAGACCCTTCCCCTCTAATTGCTTGTCTGTCAGCTTTTCTGGCCATGGCTCTGGGCCCTGCCTTCAGCTGTATCCTGTGTCAGCTGGGCAGTGGGTTCCGAGATATGGGAACAGGCTTTACCCTGGGTGTGTGTGTGGGGGGTAGGGGTGTCTGTGTTCCAAGGCTGGACATGATCCCCTGCCTGGAACCTGAGCCTGTCACCCCTCAGCACAAGCCTGGCCAGCTCATGACAGGAGAACAGACGGAAGGTGGTCCCTCCTGAGAAACTTTACAGATGGGGGGACTGGGGTCCGGGTAGGGGTATTGACCTGCCCAAAGTCATGGGCTCTTATCTGGTATCTGGGTTCACCTATGTCCAGGGGCTGCACAGGCTGAGATGTGGTCGGTTGTAGGGTGGGGATGTATATCTCCCCACCTGACCTGTTGGATGCAGCCCCAGCCCCTCCAGCCCCCTCCACACCTTGCAGCCGACCTGAGCAGCACACAGCTGCCCTTCCCCCAGTGCTCCGCCTGGCCAGGCTCTCTTTCCCACAGCCAGCAGAAAGGGAGGGCAGGAACAAGTCTGAATTGGCCCAGCAAGCTTCAAGTCCCAGCCAGCCCTCCCAGCCCTGGGGCTTAGGGAGTGGGAAGTGAGCTCCACACCCCAAATCCTGCTGTCTTCCCTCCCCACCCACCTATCTGCCTGGGGCCCAAACATGGCAGGGAGCCAGAGAATTGGGAGCCAGGCCTTCACCCTCTGGCCTTGGTAACCAATACACAATACCCAACACTGGAGACAGCTTGTCTTGCCAAGAGAACAAACACCCCACCTTGGCCTCTTCTGCTTGCTCACACTAGGAGAGAAGCCTGGCTGGGGGTGGGGCAGGCAGGGGTAGGACCGGCAGAGTCCAGGGCTTAGAGACCCTTACTTTCCTATCCCAGTTCTTCAGAAACTTCTCAGCTCAGGACACCTGGCTGTGGTCTCTGTGCCTGAAACTATGGTCTCTACCCCAACTTGTGCTGCCAGCCCTGCAGTTCTTAGACAGCCAGGGTGGACAGTCCATGCTTGAACCACATCAGAGGAGCAGAGAGTAGTGCCCCCCAGCCAGTGGACCACTGCTGGGTCCAGGGGAGGGAGGGAGGGTTAGGGTTAGGGAACTCTCTCCACAGGCAGGAGACAGAAGGGAGCTGAGTTCCTCCAGCCCTAGAGGGCGGCTCTCCTCCTGGTCCGCTGAGTGAGAGGGGCTGATCTAGTACAGAGGGGTTGCTGGCCAGGTGGGCAAGGTGGTAGGATGAGGCACCTGGGGAGGCTGGGGTGGTATGGGGAAGAGACAGTATTTCTAGAGGTCGTCACTAGTCTGTAGTCTCCATATGCCAGGGCTTAGATCTGTAGGGAGAAAGAAGGACGCAGGGGCCTGCTCCTAGGAGCTCGTGTGTGTGTGTGTGTGTGTGTGTGTGTGTGTGTGTGTGTGTGTCCAGGGCCCTGGCCTTCAGGTGCGCCTGGCCTGAAGGGGAAGGGATGAACTGGCTCAGGGTCCCTGTTCATTCTGGGTGACAGCAACAGACGATCTCACGGGGCTCTGCCTGTAGCAGAGGCCAAGGAGGCCCATGGGGCTGACCAGTACTTCCGTTTCTTGGAGGCAGAATCAAGGTTTTTGACTTTTTTTTTTGTCTTTTTGAGACAGGGCCTCTCTGTAGCCCCAGCTAGCCTAGGACTCACTACGTAGAGCAGGGTGACCTCAGTCTCACAGAGATTTGCCTGCCTCTGCCTCTGAAGTGCTGGGGCTACTCCTAACTTGACTTTATTTTATTTAAATTAAAATACTATTATTATTATTATTATTATTATTATTATTTTGTCTTTTTGATACAGTGTCTCCCTTTAGTCCCAGCTGGCCTGGAGTGCACTATGTAGACCAGGCTGGCCTTGAACTCACAGAGATCCGCCTGTCTTTGCCTCCCGAGTGCTGGGATTAAAGGCGTGCACCACCATGCCTGGCCTAAAAAATTATTATTATTATTTAATTTTTTGAGCTCTGACTCCTCACTCTAAGTCTGGATTCTACTGCTCTGTAATAGGGTGCCAGGCAGCATCCTGCCATTGAACCCACAGGGTGGAACTAAGACATGGAGTTACCTGGGCAGCTGAGGCAGAAGCATTTGACTGGTAGTTACAACCTTAAGTGGGCTTGGTAACTTAAGGGAGGGCTCACCAGACTTGAAACACTGCCCTTCAGGAAGAGATCAAAAAGACCTGACACCAAAGCAAGTGTGTAGCTCACATCTGTAATCCCAGAATTCAAGAGGCTGAAGTAGAAGAATCGCTAAGAGTTCAGGCCAGGCTGGGCTATACAATGAATTCTGGATCAGCCCGGGCTAGAGAGTAAGACCTTGTATGGAAAAAATAAAATCAGGGGCTGGAGAGATGGTTCAGTGGCTAAAAGCACTGGGTGTTCCTGTAGAGGACCTGGGTTTGGTTCCCAAAATTCACATGGTGGCTAACAGTCATCTGTAATTCCAGTTCCAGGGATCCGACACCTCTTCTGACCTCCACAGGCATTGGATGACATGGGTTCACTTACATGGGGAATATACTCATACGCATAGAATAAAAAATAATAATTTGGGGCTGGAGCGATGGCTCAGGTGTTAAGAGCACCGACTGCTCTTGCAGAGGACCTGGCTTCTATTCCCAGCACCCACATGGCAGCTAAGAACTGTCTTTAGTGCCAGGCGCTTTAATCCCAACGCTTGGGAGGCAGAGGCAGGTGGATCTCTGTGAGTTCAAGGTCAGCCTGGTCTACAGAGTGAGCTCCAGGACAGCTGGGACCATAGGGAGACTACAGTGGCTGTTGTCCTCAGGGGCCTCAGCTCTGCTGACACTGGGTACATGTGCTTGGGCAGCTGGGTGAAGAGCAGAAGTGCACACTGGACAGAATCTCTGTTCTCCTCAGGGTCTTGGGCCAGGTGGGTACCGAGGGCTCCCAGTGCCGGTTTCAGGCCCTGGCTCAGGCCTCGGAGGGAGTGTGGTCAGGGTGGGGTGGGAGAAACCTGTCCTGCTGAGGCTGCAGCTTCACAGACCCACCCAGGCTGAGTCAGCAAGGTTGCGGGAGGGAGCCAGGGGGGCGGCAGCTTTCCCAGGGCCAGCCAGGGCGAGTCTGCATTCCTCCCTAGCAGAGCGTCTGGGCTTGGCCGAGCCAGGTGTGTTCAGCCCTGCCCCGGCCTCTGCCTGCTGCCTGCCAGCACCTGAGCCAGCTCAGCGCTCGAGCCTTGTTAGGAGCTCTGCCGGCAGCTGCCTGAACGGGGTGTGGGAACTGCTTGCCTTGCATGTCCCTGCTGGGTGGGGTACAGGCTTGGTGAAGGCAGCCCACGGGAGGCCCAGCTCCCACAGCAGCCGGGACAGTGGGGTGCCCACTGCTTACTCCTTGCTCACTCACCTCTTTCCCTCTACAGTTGGGGGGGCTGGAGGTTGAGGCCCCCAAAAAGTGTTGTCTGGAGCTTTGCCTTTGCTGATGGCTGAGGAAATGGTGGTGGTGGAAGGCCGGGGTCCTGTGAGCCGGATGGTGGGACCTGCACGGGTCTGGAAGTGGAAGAAGGGCACACTTGGTTTGGTGCCTGTCTCTGTGAGAAACCAGATGGGGTCCTGGGACAGAGGGTCTAAATGGGAGCCTGTGGCCATGGTTCCAGCTGTGGGGATTGCCACCGACGTCCCTTGGCTTTGTCCCAACTGGGCTGACTCTGTTGGCATCTGGGGTCTGCAAGGATCTATGTGGGGGATGATTGAGGTTAGCCCCCCCAGTCATTTGTGGTTGAATCACTTACCTTGTTAATAGTGTTCCTGCTTCCTACAGAGTGGAATGTGATTTATTTTCTTGTAAATTTTGGCATTTCCGTGGTTGAACCCAGAGCCTGTCCCTGCTAGGCAAGTGTCTACCACTGAGCGACATCCACAGCTGACTGTGAACCTTTTTTTTTTTTTCAGTCTTTTTGAGACACCAGCTCCTTGTAGCCCCAGCTGACCTAGAAACTCACTATGTAGACAAGGCTAACCTTGATCTCACAGAGATCCACCTCCCAAGTGCTGGGATTAAAGGCACGCACTACCACCCCCAGCTAGAAGGTGATCTTTAACTTAAGGGATCTCATGGGCTGTGCTAAGACCCTCTGCCCCATCGTGGGAGCCTGTGTGGCTTCCATCATCCTCTGGTCAGGCCATGCTCCCACATGGGGTCAGGCAGGGAATCTCAAGTCTGAGATTTGTTGCCCTATATTCTGGCTCTTCCTTGAGGCCTCTGCCAGAGCCCACATTTCAGCCCTTCTGCCACTAGCCTTGGAGTGCCCCCTCACTTTTTTGACACCTCTTTCCTAGGCTTGGCAGCTTGGGGCATAGCCTGTGGATCTGGGCTGGTCTCTTCAGCACACTCTTGTGCAGGCTGTTTCTGGGGGATGTTGTGGGGCCCACGTTGGCCTCAGGGCAGCTTGGCTTACAGAAAACACCTCCCAGGCCTTGGTGGGAATTGACAGGGCTGGCCTTGGGCCCAGGGTGGGCGTGGGAATTCTTTCCCGCACAGGGGTTAGGAAAGGCGACAGCAGGGCAATGGGAAGAGAGGCTGAGGGACAAGGACAAAGCTGGGAACTTGGGCCTCTGACCTCTAGCACAGCCTCTGTTATGAGGGCTCCAGGGTGCCTGGCTCTGCCTGGGTAGGGACGGGGAGCCGAGTAGGGGCAGAACCTGGGCCCACTCAGCCCATCTCTAGGCCTAGGGACAGGACTGGCCTGAGACGCCCAAGCTGGGCAGAGGCCCTTCAGGAGCTCTGGCAGCAGTGCCTCCCCAGCTTCTCTTGGGGAGAACTCTTAGGTGGTGTTTTGGGGTGACTCTGGTCCCAGGGTATCTTTAGGGACCCTGGCTTCCTTTCCTTTCCCCAGTTGCATGCCCAACTGGGGCGGGGGCAGGAGAGCACTACGTCCTGGGGTACCTTGGGCAGTGGGGTGTGTGTGTGTGCGTGTGCGTGTGCGTGTGCATGTGTGTGTGTGTGTGTGTGTGTGTGTGTGTCCAGTAGGGGAGGCCTGAGACAGGTGGGCTCCTAGGCATTCAGATTGTCATGTCTATAGCTAGAACCCCAAAGGATTCTGGGAACTGTGCCTGAGAGCCAGGTGCAGGGCAGTCTGGGGAATGGCAGGAACAGGTGAGAACAAGCTGGGAGGGAGTGGCCCCAGGTGGACTGTGGGCTGGGGAGCTCCACCCACCTCGTCTAGGGATGGGCCTCGTTGAGCCAGCACCCAGCCCTTCCTCTGTCCCCAGCTCTGCCACCAAGTGTCCCCAACTCCTGATCTCTCCTAGGAAGCTCTCCATATCCCTTTGCTTCTTGCTCCAGCCGGCCCATCTGGGCCAGGCTTTGGGAGAGCCTGGTAACTTCCTGCTGCTTCCTAGACTCTTGGTGCTGTGGCTCTGGCCCAGACAAAGCCTCTGTCACTTTGCAGGGGCCACATACTGAGGAGCTAGGGAAGGACTAGTGGGTGGGTTTCTAGGTCACCCCTGCTCCTTAGGTGGTGGCCGAGGGCAGCCTCTCAGTCCTGTAGACTCTGGGCCTGTGTTGCTAGTCTGCAGAGCAGCTATGTCCTCTCCTGTCCTGTATGGTCTTTAGGACCAAGGCCACTTTCCTGGATGTGCTGTGTCCGGCCTCTCACAGGCAGGCTCCTGCCCACCTCCCCAGGACCAGCTCTTGTCTCCCTGATCTGGATGTCTCGCCCTTCCCTGAAGTTGTGAGGCTCCTGTTGCCTGCTGACCCTTGCTTGTGCCATTTACCCTGCCTGGACAGCCCATGGTGACCTGTGATCCCCATTTACCCTGCTGGACAGCCCCTGGTGACCTGTGAGCCCCATTTACCCTGCCTGGACAGCCCATGATGACCTGTGATCCCCATTTACCCTGTCTGGACAGCCTATGATGACCTGTGATCCCCATTTACCCTGCCTGGACAGCCCACGATGAGCTGTGATCCCCATTTACCCTGCCTGGACAGCCCATGATGACCTATGATCCCCATTTGTGTTGGGTCCTTCTCAGACTCCCTCACGGGATGACCTGCCTGCTCAGGCCTCCATGGTACCTTGTGAATTCGGGTGTTTCCCCCCAGTCACAGCCCCTGGTGTGTCCCTCTTCCGTCCTCTGGCCAGGCCCTGCCTCATACAGTTCAGAGATGAGCCAATGCAAGGGTACCAGAAGGCTGAGGAGCCCTCTGAAGTCTGGGGACATGCACGCACTGTCTACACTCCTGGCCCCATTCCGACTGCTCCAGTTTGGGGAGAAACATCCCATACCTTGGGATTGGGTTCTCCTGGGAAGATTCCAAAAAATTTCTCCCGGGGTCGGGGAAGGTTAGGCTTGCTCTTTCCCCTGTGAGGATACAAGGCTAATGGACTACAGTGGCAGTGGTGGCTTTGCGTGAGTGTGAATGAGTGTGTAAAGTGAAAGGCTGTATGACCGAAAGCATGAACAAGTGTGTATGAGTCAGTGTGAATGTATAATTTTGAGAGACTGTGCAACTATGTACACGTGTGTGCATGAGTTTGTGTCTCTGTGAGGGTGAAATGTGTGAACCTAAGGATGTGTGAATGTGTGACACGTGTGTGAATGTGTGGCACGTGTGTGAAGGTGTGACATGTGTGTGAAGGTGTGACACGTGTGTGAAGGTGTGACATGTGTGTGAATGTGTGACACGTGTGTGAAGGTGTGACATGTGTGTGAATGTGTGACACATGTGCGAAGGTGTGACACGTGTGTGAAGGTGTGTACATAAATTTGTGACTATGTGTCAGTGTGGGACCATGTAATTTGAAGTTTGTGATCTGGATGTGTGTGCCCAAGTGTATGTGAGCTGTGTATTAGCCCATATGTGAGCTGTGCAGGTGTGCAAGTGTGTGTATGACTTTGTGTACCTCTGATTTGTGTGTGCATGTGAGCTGTGTAAATGAACACATGAGCTGAGTGTGTGGATGGACATGCGTGGAGCTGTGTGTGAGCGAGTGTATGGATGGACATGCGTGGAGCTGAGTGTGAGCCAGCCACTTATCTTAATGGGAGTGCTGATCTTGGATCCAACACACTAGGAAAAGCTTGGACTCAGGCCCTTGCTTCCGCCAAGACCACCTAGAGCCTTTCTATAAATTCAGGTGGAGGGGCTGGAGAGATGGCCTAGTGGTTAAGAGCGCTGACTGCTCTTGCAGACACAGGTTCGATCCCCAGCACCCACATGGCAGCTAAAAACCGCCTTTAACTCCAGTTCCAGGGAAATTCGACGCCCTCTTCTGACCTCCACAGCATTGCACGACACGGGTGCACAAACCTACATGCAGACAGTACATTCATACACATACAAAAAAAAAAAATTCAGGGGAGTTCCAGGGAGCTGCAGGTTCGGCTTTGCACCAGGGTGGTTTTCTCAGAGGGAGTTCCACATTCTAGAGGGAACTCAGGCCATTGTTTTGTTTCTTTTCTTTTCTCTTCTCTTCTCTTCTTTTTTTTCTTTTCAGAGTGATACAGAATAGAATCAAAATAATAGTAACAGAATACATGTAAGGTTTAAGAAAAAGATACAAAACACCCGTGAGTCCACCATGCAATATTAGACACTCATCTTGTAATGTGAACCCTTCCCAAGACCCCAGACTCCATAGACTCTCGCTGCCAGCTCTGAGAGCAGAAACCATTCTCACCAGGCCCAAGGGAAAGAGAACTTCCTCCACCAGGGGGCACCAGCAGCTCAGTGTTGCCCTCTGCAGGCGCCCGGCCAGGCCTTCCTGTGCTCAGCTCCAGCCTGGGTGAAGAGCTGGACCCCCGGAGATGTGGGCACAGTCACTGTTCATGTGCAGGTGCAGCAGGTGACTGGACACAGAGGGCATTCATATAGATGTGCACGTAGCTGATTCTGTGGGTGGTTTGTATCCGGTCCTCTGTCCTGTGTGGGACACACACCAAGGGTAGCTACTGCTATTAAGTTCTCTGCAGGAATGGAGCGCTCCCCACAAGGAAGAATGACCTTGACTCATGGACCGCTAAACTCAAGGCAGGGGAGAAAGTTGGTTTGGGGGTTTAATAGAGGGACTTACGGAGTGGGTGGGAAAGAGGGAACCGTGTGGGGGGTGGAGTGGGTTAGAGACCAGGAAGACATATCTTAGTACATAAGCCAGTTTGCGAAGGAAAGTTCCCCATTATGGTCTGGAAGCCGGACAATGGACACCCTGATACTCTGGAGGAATTGAGGGACGCAGACGAAGGGGGAAGACGCTGAGGCAAACCAGCCCTGCGGGATCCAAAGCAACCAGCAGAGGGCGCTCCAGTCACAGAATTGAGATGAAGGCCCTTTCTATTCTTGGAACTCCCTACAGGATGCTGGTAGTCTCCCTCGGAAGCCACCGAGGACAGGGGTGAGAAGAGAGGTTGTCTCTGTAGTGAGACGCGACTCTACAAGCTTCCCGGTGCTTCTTCCTGGTCAGGCATCTGCCTGGTCAGTTTCCATACTTATGTGTCTTATGGTGACCCCAGGAATGTGGAGCTCCCTCTGGCTTGCTCTGGGGTTAGTCAGTCTTCTTAGAATGTACTCAGGTGTTCTAGCTCAGGGCTCTGCTTGAGTCTCCCGCTTCCCTGGCTGGCCAGTAGGAGGAGGAGATCAGCCTGGAGCTGGCCTTCTCAGGACCAGGCACATCTCTGCCACAAGGGGCTAGTGACGTCCATGGAGCTGCTTGATGAGCCCAGCCCCACTGCTGGCTGAGCTTGAGGCCTGGAAGTTGTTGGTGGGAGGATGGGATGAGAGAGGATGGCCCTTCAGTTGTGAATCCTTCCCTCGCCCTCCTGACATCAGCCTGGCCAGCGGCTCCTCCAGCTCATGCTATCAGTTCGTTCATTTGATGGTTTATTTTATTTATTTATTTATTTATTTATTATTTATTTATTTATTTATTTTTTGAGACATTTTTAGTCCCAGCTGGCCTGGAGCTCGCTATGTAGACCAGGATGGCCTTGAACTCACAGAGATCTGCCTGCCTTTGCCTCCCGAGTACCGGGATTAAAGGCATGCACCACCACACCTGGCCTAAGTTGTTTCTTTTTTTTTTTTTTTTGGTCTTTTTGAGACAGGGTCTCCCTGTAGCCCCAGCTGTCCTGGAATTTGCTCTGTAGACCAGAGCTGTCCTTGAACTCAAAGATCCTCCTGCCTCTGCCTCCCAAGTGCTAGGATTAAAGGCGTGCGCCACCACGCCCGGCCCAAGATGGCTCTTAATCACCATGTGGGTGCTGGGAATCAAACCCAGGTCGTCTGCAAGAGCAGTCAGTGCTCTTAACCAGTGAGCCGTCTCTCCAGCCTCCTGATGGTTTTTCAGAGCACTGTTTGGCATATCCATTTCTGGGGACAGAGAAGGAGGTGGTAGGGTCATTGTATTCCTGAGAAGATGGGACAGAGGTGGTACAGACCATGAGAAGTACAGTGTCCTGCTCCGAACTTGCCCATCCCCTAGCTTCTGCTTCCTACTTAGCCACCATCATCGCTGCCTACTTGCTCAACTTGGAAAGTACGACCCGGAAAGTCATCTAGTGCCTCTCACCTCTGCGTCCCGTATCCCTGCTGGCCACTGTGCCTGTCTCTGCCTTTGCATGTCTCTCCCAGGCTGTCACTTCAGCCTTGGCCTGGTTCTGGTTTCTTCCAGTTGTCAGATTCCCATGAAAGGGAGTGTCCTTCCTTAAACTATTGGAGATAGCAGAAAAGAAACAATGAATGAATGTGAGCCGAGGGGAGCTTGCATGTGGAAAGGACCCATAAACAACCTGTGGGAACAGGAGAGCAACTGGGGAAACACTAACAGCACACGTGGCTGAACGAGTGTCTGGAGTCCCTGGAGGCAGGCGGATCAAGGCCAACATCAACACAGCGATGCAGCTTCTCAAAACAAACCAACAGGCATGGAGACGGCTCAGTGGTTAAGAGCACTGGCTGCTCTTGCAGAGGACCCAGGTTTGATTCTCAGCACCCACATGGCAGCTAACAAATATCACTCCAGTTCCAGAGGAATCCAATGCACTCTTCTGACCTCTGTGGGCATTCCACAATATGGGTGCACCAACCTACATGCAAGCAATTCACTCGTACACATAAAATATAAATAAATAAATAAAATATTTTTAGGGTTATGGTTAGGGTTATTTATTTATTTTGTATGTGTATGAATGTACTGTCTGCATGTAGGTTTGTGCACCCGTGTCGTGCAATGCCTTGGAGCTCAGAAGAGCGCCGACTGCTCTTACAGAGGACCTGGGTTCAATCCCCAGCACCCACATGGTGGCCAAGAACCGTCTGAAACTCCAATTCCTGGAGAACTCCAGTTCCAGGGGAATCCGACGCCGTCTTCTGACCTCCGCGGCATTGCACGACACGGGTGCACAAACCTGCATGCAGACAGCACATTCATACACATACAGAAAAAAAAATTTTTTTAAAAAGAAGAGGGTCTAGGATTCCCCTGGAACTGGAGTTCTCCTGGAATTGGAGTTACAGACGGTTCTCAGCCGCCATGTGGGTGCTGGGGATCGAACCCGGGTCCTCTGCAAGAGTGGTCGGCGCTCTTAACCACTAGGCCATCTCTCCAGGCCATAAATAAAATATTTTAAAAGCAAGTGATCCTCCAAACAAAACTTTTAATCTAATAATCCTATTGCTAAAAATCTTCCTTAAGGTTATCTTTGTAAAAGTTCACAGTACTAGGGCTGGAGAGATGGCTCAGCAGTTAAGAGCACCGGCTGCTCTTGCACAGAACCCTGGTTTGGTTCCCAGCATCCACATGGCAGCTAACAACCATCTATAACTCCAGTTCCAGGGGATCTGATGGTCTCGTCTGGTCTCTTTGGGCATTGCATGAGAGGAATGTACATGCAGGTAAAACACTCACACCCATAAAATATTTCACAGCACCATCTATTAAGGTAGGTATATTTCGCCATTATTTGTATCAGGAAACAAATGAGTCCAAAGAGATAGGGAGGGAGTAGATAGAAAGAATGGGTGAGTCTTCTAGAGATACTGCTGTCTGGGTGAGAGATGGATAGTGTTCCTTTTAGAGAATTAGAGGTTTTTTTTGTTGTTGGTTTTTTTTGTTGTTGGTTTTTTTTTTTTTTGTCTTTTCGAGACAGGATCTCCCAGTAGTCCCAGCTGTCCTGGAATTCGCTCTGTAAACCAGGCTGGCCTTGAACTCACAAAGATCTGCCTGCCTCTGCCTCCGAAGTGCTAGGATTAAAGGCGTGTTCCACCACGCCCGGCTGATAATTAAAGTTTTTAGGGGCTGGGGGTATAGCTTAGTTGGTAGAGTGCTTGCCTGGTATCCATCAAGCCCTGGTTTGATTCTTAGCCCCACATAAACCAGGTGTGGTGATGCACACCTGTAATCCCAGCACTTAAGAAAGAGAGGCAGGAGGATTGAAGTTCAAGGTCATCCTCTGCTACATAGCAAGTTTGAGGCTATGATAGATGAAACACGTCTTTTAAAAAAAAGTCTCCTCGGGGCTGGAGAGATAGCCTAGTGGTTAAGAGCACCCACTGGTCTTGCAGAGGACCCGGGTTCGATCCCCAGCACCCACATGGAGGCTAAGAACGGTCTGTAACTCCAATTCCAGGAGAACTCCAGTTCCAGGGGAATCCGAGACCCTCTTCTGACCTCCGCAGCATTGCACAACATGGGTACACAGACCTACATGCAGACAGTACATTCATACACATACAAAAGTAAATAAAAAATTAAAAAAAATTAAAAAAGTCTCCTGAGGGGCTAGAGAGACGGCCTAGCTGTTAAGAGCGCTGACTGCTCTTGCAGAGGACCCAGGTTCGATCCCCAGCACCCACATGGCGGCTGAGAACCATTTGTAACTCCAGTTCCAGGGGAATTCGACACCCTCTTCTGACCTCTGCAGCATTGCCTACATGCAGACAGTACATTCATACACATAAAAAATAAATAAAATGTTTCTTGAGCCCAGGGTGGTAGCACATGCTTTTAATCCCAGCACTTGGGAAGCAGAGGCAGGCGGATCTTTGTGAGTTCAAGGCCAGCCCAGTCTACATAGTGAGTTCCAGGACAGCCTGAGGCTACAGGGAGACCCTGTCTCAAAAAGACCAACAAACCAACCAACCAAACAAACAATGAGCTAAGGCTGGAGATGTTGCTGAGTGGGGAGTGCACACTTAGTATGACCAGTTGCTGGGTCTGAACACCAGCCCAACAAACAAACCCAAACGCAGCCACGCCCAGATGAAGTCTAAACTTTTCAGCATCCGTGGGCTGCTTTTTTTTTTGGTCTTTTTGAGACAGGGTCTCCCTGTAGCCCCAGCTGTCCTGGAACTCACTATGTAGACCAGGCTGGCCTTGAACTCACAGAGATCTGCCTGCCTCTGCCTCCCAAGTGCTGGGATTATAGCCTGTGCTACCACGCCTGGCCGTGGGCTGCTTTTCATCGTGGCCTTGTTCCAGTCACTTCACACAGCACTGTGAATTGGCCTAGAGAATCCCATTAGGGGTCTGGCGAGCTCTCTCTCTCTCTCTCTCTCTCTCTCTCTCTCTCTCTCTCTCCCCGGAGCTCTTCCTGGAAGTAGCCCCATGTCGGGCTGAGTTCGGGAAGCACTCTGCACCATAGAGAGCTGCATGCACCGTAGCTTGTCAGGGGTCCTGGGAAGCCTGCCGTGCAACAGTCAAATTGAGCTGTGTGAACAGAGTATGCCTGTCTAGCACCCCCAGACCACGCATCCTGGTCCTTAGGCCTGACACCTGTGAGCACCTGGCCAGCTTTGGTTCCTCAAGGATTCTGACCTCTGCTTTGATGCTTTGGCCCTGACCTTGGCTGACCTTGTATCTTCCTCCTCTCCCTTTGCCTTTCTCCCCTCCCCAGCCTCGCTGGCCCTCTTCTTGGAGGAGGAGAGCAGTCCGTAGGTCCAGCCTCAGGACATTGGCACTAGCTGTTACCTCCACAGGAGTGCTCTGCTCTCTCTGTGCATGGCTGGCTCCTTCCTCAGTTTCCCTTAGCCATAACGTAGGCGATACCTTCCCTGGCCTTAGAGGACGAATCATTCTCTGGTTTGTTAATTGCTCAAATCTTCCACTAGAATGCCTGCCCCACGAGGGCAGAGATGAGCTTTTTTACACCACTACCATATTCCCAGCACCAGAAATAGTGCCCCACCCAGAGGATGTGCTCAACCAATAGCAGATGAGATGCATTTCCTTACATACTCCAATTCCCAGCACTCCCAATTGCATCATTCTGAGATACTGACCCAGCTTCTGGCCTCCAGGAGCGTCCTAAACACACTGGGCATGTCCCTACCTCTGCCTGGCCCATCACCTCA
Source organism: Rhizomys pruinosus (assembly GCA_009823505.1). NCBI lineage: Eukaryota > Metazoa > Chordata > Mammalia > Rodentia > Spalacidae > Rhizomys > Rhizomys pruinosus. The sequence continues at coordinate 990,669 of VZQC01013847.1, forward strand.
GCCTTGGCTTTGAAGCCTGGCTTTGAGGTCCCTCCCCCTGAAACTGCTCAGTGGCTCAGTGGGAGTCGCTTCTTTCCTCGTCCTCCCAGGGTTCTTGCCCACACATACCTTCATCATCCCACAATGCTATTGTGCTGGAGTGAAGTACGTCGGTCTCTCGCTCTTTGCTGGCTCTCATGAAGGGCAGGGCTGGGCTGACTCAGGATTGTCTTTGAGCACCCAGCCCAGTGTCTGCCACACAATGAACACAATGAGTGGGTGCTGACTGAAGTCCAGCTTCGAGCTTAGTGTCTGCATCTGTTCAGCCCAGAGGTCAGGATCAGTATGTCACTTTACTGTGTGTAGGACATTGAGTTAAGCCTTGGGGCAGGTCCAGAAGCCATCTTTTGGCTGTAAAGGATTACTATTGAGGGGGAATAGATCTCCTTAATAATTCTACACCTAGCTAGCACTCATGGACCGACTAGAATGGTCTGGAGGAGTGTATTAGTTTTTTGTTGCTGCTGAGACAAAGGACTATCTCATGAACTTAACATGGCATACGCTTATTTCCTTACAGGTCTGGAAGTCAGAAGTCCAAATCAGGGTGTGTCACCAGGGCTGTCCTCCTCTGGAGGCTCAGGGGGAATCTGGCTGCTGTGTTTTCCAGCTTTAGCTCAAGGGTCCTGAGACACTCTGACATTTGTTTCTGGGGTCACATTGCCTGACTCTCCCCCACTTCAGGACCCTGGTGATGAAACTGGGGTCCCAGCTGCAAAGTCCCTTTTGCCTTACAAGATGAAGAAGCCCGGGTTCTGAGGATTGAGATAGGGACGCCTTTGGGGCTGGTGGACAGGGAAGCTTGTTCTCCACTCCAGGGAGCCTCATGCAGATGCTGAGCCTCATCATGGTGGGGTGGGGGTGGGTGGGTGGTATGGGGGGGTGGAGGTGGGTGGTATGCCTCCCTTCCTGGTTAATTCTCAAATCCTCCTGGGGAACTGGTGGGACAACTCTAGTCCCCTTGTTCTGCACTGGTGGGGGACCAGATTGGACATTGGAATTTTGAAAATTTTATTTATTTATTTATTTATTTATTTATTTATTTATTTATTTATTTATTTATTGGTGTATGAATGTACTGTCTGCATGTAGGTCTGTGCACCCATGTCATGCAAAGCCTCGGAGGTCAAAAGAGGGTGTTGGATTCCCCTGGAACTGGAGTTAAAGACAGTTCTCAGCTGCCATGTGGGTGCTGGGGGTCGAACCCGGGTCCTCTGCAAGAGCAGTTGGCACTCTTAACTGCTAGGCTAACTCTCCAGACCCTGGACATTGGAATTTTGGACTTGGCATTTAGAGCCCTTTTCATGGCTTCCTAGAGTCAGGATCACAGATAAAGCAATGGGTGGCCTTGGGGTGTGAGGATGAGGAGGGGGCTGCTGCTCCTCAGACCCTTGCTAGAGAAAGCACATTGTTGTGAGAGCTTTTAATTTTTTTTTATTTATTTCTGTATGTGTATCAATGTACTGTCTGCATGCAGGTTTGTGCACCTGTGTCGTGCAATGCCGCGGAGGTCAGAAGAGGGTCTCGGATTCCCCTGGAGCTGGAGTTCTCCTGGAATTGGAGTTTCAGACGGTTCTCGGCCGCCATGTGGGTGCTGGGGATCGAACCCGAGTCCTCTGTAAGAGTGGTCGGAGCTCTTAACCGCTAGGCCATCTCTCCAGCCCGTTGTGAGAGCTTTTAAAAGAGCCGGGGAAGGCAGTCTGCTCCTTCCTGGCTGGCTGGGGCAGCTGGGCTCCAGGGACCTAGGCGCAAGAGGTTGAAGCAGAGACAGTGGGTTTCATGAGCCTGTGATGCTACAAAAGGACTGAGCTCTGGGGCCGGAGAGATGGTGCAGTGCTTAAGAGCACTGGCTGCTCTTGTAAAGCACCCGGGTTCGATTCCCAGCACCCATACGGTGGCTAACCACCATCTGTAACTCCAGTTCCAGGGGATCTGATGGCCTCTCCTGAACTCTATATGCATAGTGTGACACGGGCGCACCTACCTACATGCAGGCAACACACTCATACACATAAAATAAAGGATGGAGCTCTAAGTCTGCCTACTTTTCTGAGTGCTGTCTCAGAAAAACGTTCACTTTCCTTTCGCCTTTTCCCTTCTGTCTTCTTCAGCTACAGGTGAAGCCACGTGTTCTCAGGCACTGTGGACTTGCCTCCCCTTTTCATGTGTGTTTGCTGCCGTGTGGCTGTTTGTTGCCGTCCGCTGTGGAACATGCCATACTAACCCAGGCAGCAGGGCTGTCCCCTTTCTCCTCCATAGTCCCCCTCCAGTGGCGGCTGAGCATCACAGCTTGCCTGCCCCATTTTCTCTCAAGATTGTCCTTGAACTTGAAAAAAAACCCAATCAAACAAGCAGGGGCTAGAGAGATGGCTCAGCAGTTATCTCTCATCCAGAGGACCTGGGTTTGGTTCCCAGGACTCACGTGGCAGTTCACATCTGTCCTTAACTCCAGTTCAAGGGGCTCTGACATCTCCTTCCTGCCTCTGCAGGCATTGTACCCACACTTATATACAAGCAGGCAAAACACTGATACACATAAAAGAGTTAGCTGGTCATGGTATACACCTTTAATCCAGCACTTGGGAGGCTGAAGCAGGCAGATCTCTAAGATAGAGGCCAGGCCAGCTTGGTCTACATAGCAACTTCAGGCTAGCTGGGGCTACAGGGAGACTCAAAAAACCAACCAACCAACTAACCAACCACAAAAATGACAGATGACTTTTCTTGCCCCCCCTTCCTGGTCCTGGTCCTCGTCTCCTGTCTCCTGCCCCCCCAGATCTTATGCTGGCATGCCGCCCAGATCCTTGAGTTTGTCCCAGCCCTCCCTGCCTGCTTTACTTCTGAGTGAGGCTGGTGAGTCCTAGTGAGATAGGCTGGGGAGCGAGCAGCTGGTCAAGGGATGCTACCCTGAGTTAGTGCCCAGTTGCAGGGAGAGAAGCATCTCTTCCCAAGAGCCTGGTACACCTGCCTGGAGGAACCCACTGGAGAGTATGGGGTGTAAAGAAGAGCAGATGAACAGGGACCAGCCTCTGCAGGCCACGGGGAAGCCTCCAGTGAGGGCAGCTGGGGTTGTGGGCAGAGCCTGGGGCAGGAGGCGGCTAAGTTCTTCAGCCAGCCTATAGGGCATGGGGAACCTGTGTGTGAGCCCTGGGCCTGAGGGGACCCTCCGAGGTCACTGCCGTGTCTTCCTCCTGCAGAAGTCCTCTGGAACGGGTCGGGGGGAGGAGAGGAGAAGTGAGGGGAGGATAGAGGGAAAGGAGAGGAAGAAGAGAGAAGGCAGAAGTGGCCAGGCCGGATGTCACCCCAACTCCCTGAGGCAAGAGCCCTTCCCCTGCTTCCCGGTCCCCAGCCCCTCTTGTCCTGTCCGCCCATCCTGGGTGATCTAGCCGCTGGGTCATCGTTTGGACCAGGCCAGTTGATGTGGCTCTGCCTGGAAGGATGGGTGTCCTCAGTCATCTGTGCTGGCTTGGTCCACCCAACATGATTCCTGGAAACCTGTCAGAGAAAGGTAATGTTGGGGTGGGGCAGAAGGGAAGAGGCTGAGTCAGGCTCCCCCTGGGAGGGGCCTCCTGGAGTGTTCAGTGCATTAGGGGACCCAGTACCCCTGCCTCTCCAAACTGAGAAGAGGCTGAGTGGCACACCTGTGGCACAAGGCACGTTGAGGGCCTGAGGGAGGCAGAAGGTGCGGTCTCCTTTGCAGCGGGAGACAAATCATTAGTGGGTGGATTTGGGTGGGGCTGGGCCTCAGGTCTGAGCCAGGAAACAAGCCAGGATTCCACCTGAGGGCGGGGCGGGCAGGTCCGGGTGTTGGAAGAGGTATTCTCAGGGGTGCCTGGCCAGGAGCGGGGACTGCTTGGGGGAGGCGAGATGGCTCTGTCCATTGCCTCCTGGCAAAGTGCCTTTGGGTGAGAGGGTCTCAGTGACTGGGGTGAGCGGGAAGGAGCCTAGGCCCTGAGTGGCAGGGCCTGGGAGTGGAACAACAATGGCCTCTGGGGCTTATCCTTATCTTGCATGCTGAGGTTCCAGTGGGAGCCTACCCAGAGCTCCAGAGTGCTTCTCTCCTCCACCTCCTCCTGATCCTGACATTGGTCTTTGGGAGGAGGTAGCTCTGTTCATTCCACGCAGCCACTCTAACATTCTACAAGCGCTTCTAGAACACCTGCTACACTGCTCTGGTTCTAAGTAGGGGTACAAGGTGAACCCCATCCTAGGGATCAACCCTGGAGGTCAGCTGGGCAGGTGTGGCATGACCTCTATCAACACCAATAAGTGTTCATTAAATGCCAACAGGGCCGCCAAATTATTTGATACCCTGTACCCAGGGTAAAGCCAGAGCCTTCCTCTGACACCTGTTCTGCTCCAGTGTGAGACAGGCCTGGCCGCAGTTCATTGTGGAGCTCACTGGCTTTTTCTCATCCACTCCCAGACGGAGGCCGAGGGCTTTGTTGGCATGCAGCGCTCCCATCTCCCTTTCTCTTGCCTCAGTCTCTCACCTATGCGTGGCTCCAGCAGCCTCTCTGCCTGCTGTGAAGGAGCTCTGTGGATCCCGTTCTCTTCCTTGAGTGTGGGCCCAGCTGTTGACAGCTGCGGGGGCAGCAGGGGCCTCTCCCTGCCAGGGCAGAGGGCAGGCTCAGGCAGGAGACTTGCTGGCCCAGAGGACTTCTCTGGCCCTCAGCTGCTGGGCCTAGCCTCTCCCCCTAGCAGGGAGAGCGGAGCTGCTAAGGATTCTGGGTTTAGGCCAGACTCCCTGCTCTCAGTAGGTTAACCCGGCTTCTGCTACTTTGTCACAGTGTTACTGCGAGGATCTGAAGGTGAAGGTCCAGGTCTCCTCAATCCCAACCAGATTGGCCACACATTGCCGAGGGCGGTGGAGACCTGCTTGAGCTCCCAGGGCCAGCTTGTGCTGTGTCTTTTGTGGTGCTGGGGATGGAACCTAGGGCCTTATCTGTCTAAGCAAGTGCTCGCCCACTGAACCATACCCAAGACCCTTTTGTATTGATTTTATTTATTCAAATTAATAATAATTTAAATGAATTATTTAATTAAATAAATTAAACAATAATTATCATTACTTTTAAATATTTATTTTTAAAATATTTATTTATTTATTTATTTATTTATTTATTTATTTATTTATTTATTGTCTTTTTGAGACAGGGTCTCCCTGTAGCCCCAGCTGGCCTGGAACTCGCTCTGTAGACCAGGCTGGCCTTGAACTCACAAAGATCCGCCTGTCTCTGCCTCCCAAGTGCTAGGATTAAAGGCATGTGCCACCACGCCCGGCTCAATATTTATTTATTTTTTATGTGTATGAATGTACTGTCTGCATGTAGGTTTGTGCGCTCGTGTCATGCAATGCCACGGAGGTCAGAAGAGGGTGTCGGATTCCCCTGGAACTGGAGTCAAAGACAGTTCTCAGCCACCACGTGGGTGCTGGGGATTGAACCCAGGTCCTCTGCAAGAGCAGTCGGCACTCTTAACTGCTAGGCCATCTCTCCAGCCCCAATAATTATCATTATTTTATGTGAATGAGTGATTGCCTGCATGTGTGTAAGTGTACACATGCCTGTGGAGGTCAAGAAAAGACATCAGATCCCCTGGAACTGGAGTTACAGATGGTTGTTAGCCGCCATGTGGGTGCTGGGATTTGAATCTAGGTCCTTTGCAGGAACAGCTAATGGTTTTAACCCCTGAGCTATCTCTCCAGCTCCTTAATTTTACTTTTAAAAATTATACTTGCCGAGTGTGGTGGTGCACACCTTTAATCCCAGCACTTGGGAGGCAGAGGCAGGTAGATCTCTGTAAGTTTAAGGCCAGCCTGATCTATATAGCGAGCTGGGACTAAAGGGAGATCCTATCTCAAAAAGACCAAAAAAAAATTATACTTTTTTTTTTGTGTGTGTGTGTGTGTGCACACGTGTGTGCATCCTGAGCGTGTATGTGTGTAGTGGCAAGCCCACAGAGCATCTGAAGGTTAGAGGACAATTTGGGGAGTGTGCTTGTTCCCTCCATCTCGTGGGTCCTGGGGGTTTAACTGAACTCGGTGACTAGTGCTGCTTTTCTGTTGAGCCATCTTGCTACCCCACCCCTTTATTTTTATTCTATTTATTATTTTTTTTGAGACGAGGTCTCCCTGCAGCCCCAGCTGGCCTGGAACTTACTATGTAGACAAGCTGGCCTTGATCTCACAGATAACCAGCTGCCTCTGCCTCCCAAGTGCTGGGATTAAAGGTGTGATCCTCCATGCTTCACCACTAGCCCCACTTAAAAAGCATTTTCAAAAAAAAAAAAAGCTGGGCGTGGTGGCGCACGCCTTTAATCCTAGCACTTGGGAGGCAGAGGCAGGCGGATCTTTGTGAGTTCAAGGCCAGCCTGGTCTACAGAGTGAGTTCCAGGACAGCTGGGGCTACAGGGAGACCCTGTCTCGAAAAAAGACCAAAAAAAAAAAAAAAAACAGCATTTTAACTGACATTTTCTGTATATCCATACATCCTTTTTTTAATTAATTTTATTTATTTTTTTTTTTTTTTTTTTTTTTTTTAAAAACATTTTTTATATGTACTACATATAAAAATATGTAAAAAAATATAAAATAATAGTAATAAAACTTAAATATAGTAAACTACAAAAAAACTACTGTCAACAAAAAAACACTAAAACACAACAAAACAAAATAAAAAAAAACTTGTCTGCATGCAAGTTTGTGCATCCGTCCCATGTTGTGAATGCCACGGAGGTCAGAAGAGGGTGTCGGACTCCCCTGGAACTGGAGTTCTCCTGGAATTGGAGTTTCAGACGGTTCTCGGCCGCCATGTGGGTGCTGGGGATTGAACCCGGGTCCTCTGTAAGAGCAGTCGGTGCTCTTAACCGCTAGGCCATCTCTCCAGCCCCATACATCTTAATAATATTTAGATCCCCTCCCCTGTCTGCACCTTCCTATAGCCCCCCCCACCAGATTTCATGCATTCTGTTATATATGTTAAAGCATACATCTAGCATCATTCCCTTAAAGAAGATCAACCCTCTGTCACCCAGCAGCGATTGGTTGCGCATAGTTTCTTGTCTGAAGCTGGGACTTCTTGCCTGTTTTCCCCGTTCTCTGCTGGGCTTTTGTCTGGGTTGAGTTCCCATGGGTCTGTGCGCGTTCTCACGGAGCAAGTTCCCAGGTACCTAGAAAACTGTTTCCTTGTGGCGATCTTACCTCCGGCTCTTATGAACTTTCTACCCCCTCTTCTGCAATGGTCCCTGAGTGGCTGCAAGCCCAGCTTTTTTTTTTTTTTTTTTTGTCTTTTCGAGACAGGGTCTCCCTGTAGCCCCAGCTGTCCTGGAATTTGCTCTGTAGACCAGAGCTGTCCTTGAACTCAAAGATCCTCCTGCCTCTGCCTCCCAAGTGCTAGGATTAAAGGCGTGGACCACCACACCCGGCTAGCTTTTTGTATATTTTTATTTTGAAACAGTCTTACTGAGCTGTCCAGACTAGCCTTTCTCACTCTCTAGCCAAGGACTGGCCTTGAACTTCAGTCCTTCTGTATCAGCCTCTCAAGTAGCTGGGATTACAGACCTGTGTTCCAGGCTTGCTCCTGCTGCCTGACTTTGCCCTTTTATTGGAGGAGGGGAGGCTAGCTGGCTGGTCCACAGTGTGAGGCTCTCTGGGCTGCGGAATTGGACGGAGTTTCCCAGGTGGAGTTTCCAATAAGCATAGGAGAAGTTAGTGAGTCCCCAAACAGAAACAGAAATAGAGAAGCAGAGAGGGCCGGGGTTGGGGGAGGGCAGCTGGAGGTCTGACATCAGCAGGGAGGGACCTCTTGGGGCTAACAGGTGCCAGGAAGAGTCAGGCTTTGATGAGACTTTTGGATGAAGAAAGGTTAGCAGACTCTACTTCTGCAAATTTGGCCCTCAAGGCTGAGGTCTGGGGTCCCTGGAAGTAGAAAGTGGGGATTGTTGCTGTGCCCCAAGATCTTTGAAGGATTATGGAGAGATGGTGACCTCGGCTCTGAGAAAACCAGAGTCTGAGTGGGACTGGGGCTGGGGTCCAGAGCAGAGGGTTAGGGGTGACCTGCTATGTACTCCCCTGCAGCCGAGGGAAGTGGGGGTGGGGGTGGGGGGGGCTGCCAAGAGAGGGCTGAAGGGCAAGGGCTTCTGCAGACTGGCCGGACACTCTCCAGTGCAATGCAGGGAGTGGCCAGTAGAGGGGGGACAGTCAGCAACTGTAGGAGGGGGGTCTTGGGAGTGCAGCTCTGACAGGGGTGAGGAAGAACCTCTAGACCTTTTCCCTGGAGGTGGTTGGCTGGGCCAGAGCCAGCCTCTGACTCACTCCTGTGAACTCAGGTTATATGGGGACCCTCTCCAACCCCAAGACAGTTTAGCTCGTCAGAAAGTCCTTTCTGATGTCCAAGGTGGTGGCCACCTGACCTCGCTTTCTAGCCTAGGCTCTGTGATTTCCCAACCAGCACTCTTCACAGACCAGGTGATAGCAGAATAAAGCCAGCACTCCACTGCTCGCTCAAAGGTGCTCCTGTAGATCCCACCCTAGTGCTCCAAGTCAGGGTATCATCTCACCAGAGACCATTACTTCTAAGCAGGAAGTCCTTGCAGCAGTCTAGCCTGTTTTCAGGAGCTCTGTTCTGTACGGAAAATCAAACTTCTTCCCTGTCCCTGAAAGTGGGCAGGGAGCCCAGGCCACCCATGTGCCTCCTGCCTCTACCTTGTCCCTCGGGCCTTGGCCACCCCTGGAGGTTCCACATTTAGACAGGCCCTGCACAGACGCCAATGTCTGGCAGCACCTAAATCATTAGTGCCGGCGAGATTAGGCTGCTAATCTCCTTGTTAGGTGGAGTGGGTGCCAGGCTGTGGGATCGTCACGCACTCCCAGAATGGGGATATGGCTCTCCCTCAGGGCACAGCACCCATTTAGGGGCACCTGGCAACAATCCTGCTTCTTTGTGGCTTTCCCTCCCCCGGTTGGCTCCTATGGGATGGCTTTCCTCAGGTGTGGGCAAATGAGCTGGGTGGCACCCTCCCTGTCTGGTCTCAGGCCCTGTTCCCATTTTGTCTCAGCTTTGCTCATGTCACTATCAGATTCCCCCAAAGATCCTGGAAAATAGGATCTTTGAACCTCACCTTTAATTATTATTGTGTGTGTACAATGTGTTTGTGTGGGTCCATATGCCACAGTGTTTGTGGAGGTCAGAGGACAACTAGTCCTCTCGTATAGATGAGGAAACAGACATTTGCACTAGCTTCTTGAAAAATCAGGGGTGCAAAGCTTGCCTTGAAGACTTGGAACAGTTCCAAGACAGTTGGGGGGTGGGGGTGTCCCTTAGCTCAGACTAGGGGACCCTTTCAGGACCACTTTGTACCCGAGGTGGATGCAGAACTCCATGTTTCCCTCAAACCTCAGGCCCTGGAGTGCTGGGTTGGGGGCTGGAACAACCTCCTGGCTCTTGGGCCTGTTTAGCCTTGTTTGAGGCCTTCCTGGTTCCTGGGCTGAATTCTCGGGACTCCCCTCAAGAATGAGCTCAGCTGTCTAATTGCAGCTGAGGACAACGGATCACCCTGCCCTGGGGATGCAGCTCCAACACCACCTTTGTTTTGGAACAGAACAATGGACCACTAAGTGGTCACCCATGCCCAGGCTGGGCAGGCAAAAGAGGCCCTCAGGATACATGGATGTCTAACCCAAGCCCCAGGCCTTGGGTGACTGTATGGATCAGAGATAAATTACAGGGCTGGGGTTTTGGCTCAGACTTCAAGGGCCAGGGGCTTCGGCTCCCTATAAAGGGAAGCCCAGGGTCTCTGTCCAGTCCAGACTTTGTCCAGTCCAGACTTCGTGTGCCTGACTCAGGAGCACCATGGCTACCACCACCAGCATCCGCCAGTTCTCAAGCTCTGGATCTGTCAAGGGCCTGTGTGCTCCTGGTGGGGGGTTCTCCCGGATGTCCTCCATCCGTGTTGGGGGTGCCTGTCGGGCTCCCAGCCTTCTGGGAGGTGGCAACATGTCAGTTACCTCGTCCCGCTTCTCGGCAGGCTTGGGGGGCGGCTATGGTGGCGGCTACAGTGGTGGTTACACCTGTAGCCTGGGCGGGGGCTTTGGCTCCAGCTTTGGTGTATCGGATGCTCTGTTGGGTGGCGGTGAGAAGGAGACCATGCAGAACCTCAATGACCGGCTGGCCACCTACCTGGACAAGGTGCGTGCCCTGGAGGAGGCCAACACCGACTTGGAGGTGAAGATCCGAGAGTGGTACAAGAAGCAGGGCCCTGGGCCTGTCCGAGACTACAGCCACTACTTTAAGACCATCGAGGACCTGCGGAACAAGGTGGGATTCCCTGTGCTGTGTCCTGCCCTGATTTGGACTCACTGCACCCCAGTGCAGACCCCTGTCACCAGGCCATTCGTCCTCCCTCTCGCCTCTCTGGAGTAACCCTGGGCCTGTAGAACATCCTGGGCCGGTGTGATCACTGTAACTCTGCAAGGGGATGGAGGAGAATGCCTCTCTTCCTGGGGAGCCTATCTGGAGTGGCTGATGGAGGAAGGGTGGGGGACGGCTTCAGGACGTTGAATGCAGGAGCTGGTGGTCCAGCAAAGAGAATGGTTTGGAGGTGGGGGGTGTCCAGTGCGGGGGACACAAGGCTGGTTATCTTCTTCTCACTAGTCTGTTCTTTTCTAGGGCTGTGCTTCTGCAGCATCCCCTCCCCCAGGCAGCCCTCCTGGATGGGTAGTCCTTATCTTCTGTCCCAATCTTGGTCTCTTCACTTTAAGTTTCAGTCTTATTCCTTGAACTGACATCAGAGTCTGGCATGTTCTTTTTTTTTAATTTTTATTTATTTTTGTATGTGTATGAATGTACTGTCTGCATGTAGGTTTGTGTACCTGTGTCATGTAGTGCTGCAGAGGTCACAAGAGGGCGTTGGATTCCCCTGGAACTGGAGTTAAAGATGGTTCTCGGCCACCATGTGGGTGCTGGGGATTGAACCCGGGTCCTCTGCAAGAGCAGTTGGTGCTCTTAACCGCTAGGCCATCTCTCCAGCCCCTGGCATGTTCTTAAGGCTGAGAGCCTCCTCCTCTCTGTGATAGTCACTTTGGGGCCTATGTTTTCTAACTGACTATAGGCTAGCTTGACGGAGAATGACCCTCATTCTACCCTGTATACATTTCTTGACCTTTAAGAACATGGCTTTGGCATTCTGTAAATGGGGTCGGTCCAGTCTTAGCACAAACCTACTCTGGGAGGGTCTGTGTACTTAGCTCCAGCGGAAGGCAGGGGTTGAGGAGGGCTGAGAGACAGGCTCAGACTGGTCCCAGGCAGCTCTGAAGGTATCTCTGACTCTGTGTTGGAGAGCCAGGCCTGGGACAGCCCTGTGAGGGACATTGTCTGCTCCTGCCTGGGGCCTTCACCTGGCAGGGGATTCCTATAATCTCCCCTTGGAAGTAGAACTCCTGGCTGTGCCAGATCAGATATCAGGCTTGGTTGGGGTGGCAGGGAACCCAAGGGAGTCCTGGTGAGTCAACACTCTGGGCTTTGGGGTTAGCCAGCACCACCCCACTAACCCCAGTGCAGACAGTCCGCCCCCCCCCCCGTCTTCACGTCCCATCCTTGGAGATGGTGGGGCCAGATGTCTGCAGGCCACAGATGGGCCCACTGAGGAAGGAGGGCTCGGCCTGACCAGGGCACTACACAGAACTTTGGGCTTGGAGAAGGGTCTCCGGAGGGAGGTGGCAGGGGCTGTAGATATATAGGTTCATCATGATGGGAAGTCTCCTTTTTGGGCCAGCCTTAACCCACATTAAATTCTACCCAGCTTCTGCTACCAGGTTGGATTTTCTCTGTGCTCTTCAATTATGCACCCGTAACTTTCTTGCTTGGGGTCAACCTTGGGCCTTTCCAACAATATCGACAGCAGCAGTAATAATAACCAACCTCGGGGCTGGAGAGATGGCCTGGCAGTTAAGAGCACCGACTGCTCTTGCAGAGGACTGGGGTTCGATCCCCAGCACCCATATGGAGGCTGAGAACCTTCTTTAACTCCAGTTCCAGGGGAATCCGAGACCCTCTTCTGACCTCCGTGGCATTGCATGACATGGGTGCACAAACCTGCATGCAGACAGTACATTCATTCATACACATAAAAAATAAAAAAAAGTAACCAAACTCTTGTACTTTCTTGGGCTGTGCCCTGGCTTTGAGGAGGGGCCGGTCATAACCTCATCAATCAATTAATTAGTCATTTAATTAGACAAATATACCCTGGGGGCCAACTCTAGGCCAGGCACTGTGCCCAGGCCTGAGGATTCCAGAGAGCTAGACAGATGTGGCCTCATTCCCAGGCAACTCTTTGTCCAGAGGGAAGGAAGTAACAAAGGAGGGTGGAAAGAGAAGAGCTACGAAGGAGGTGGAGGAAGAGGGGAATTGGCAGGGCTTTCTGGAGCAGATGGGGGTGGACCTAGAGGTGAATTTTGGGGTAAGACCTGTCTAGGCCCCATAGAGAGATGGGTGCATAAAGTCTGTCCCAGCACCCCCATTTCTCTGTGCTAGGGTGTCATGCTCCAATCACTCTTTGAGCCCTTTTGGCACGGGGGTGGGGGTGGGATGGGGGTTGGCAGCTCCTGAAACTCACAGCAAGGTGTTCAGAGATCATAGGGACCCTCATTGCCCTCCCTCTGTGAGGCTGCATGCAAGCAGGGTGCATCAGGGCCTCCTGGTAAAGCCCATCCCCATCACCCCCAGATCCTGGCAGCCACAATCGACAATGCCAGCTTCGTGCTGCAGATTGACAATGCTCGCCTGGCAGCTGATGACTTCCGGACCAAGTGAGTGTGTGCTTCCGGGGAGCTGGTGGTGGGTCCTGCCTTGGCACATAGTACGATATCTCATCTCCAACCCTGCAGGTACGAGACGGAGCTGAACCTGCGCATGAGTGTGGAGGCGGACATCAACGGCCTGCGCAGGGTGCTGGATGAGCTGACCCTGTCCAGAGCTGACTTGGAGATGCAGATCGAGAGCCTCAAGGAAGAGCTGGCCTACCTGAAGAAGAACCACGAGGAGGTAAGGCTGGTTCAGGGGACACTGGAGTAGCTCTGTGTGGAGCTGGGAGTGCAGAACTTCTGCAGGCTGGGGCCATGTACTAGGTCTGGGTCGCATCTCCCGTGGGTTCCTGGCCTGGCTTCTGACCCTCAGTAAACCCTGAAGAAGGCTGCCCCCCTCCTCCTGAGACTTCGCTCACTCCTCCAGGCGTGGCTGTCTGTGTGTGGCAACAGTTAACTCACTAATGAGTAAATCAGGCTAACATACAGTGCTAATTATTATAATTAATTGTAATAGTGATAGCTGTAACATGGTATATTTGCCCAGTGCATTACAACTAATTCACAGCCCTTATTTCTGCCAACAACAGGGCTGGGAGTAAGAGAGTCCTTTCCTCCTTTGTTGCTGGAAGCTCAGAGACAGCTAGGAACATTTTTTTTTTCTTTTCCCCGAGACAGGGTCTCCCTGTAGCCCCAGCTGTCCTGGAACTCACTCTGTAGACCAAGCTGGCCTTGCACTCACAAAGATCCGCCTGCCTCTGCCTCCCTCTGCCTCCCGAGCGCCAGGATTGAAGGTGTGCGCCACCATGCCCGGCTGGGGCATGTCCTGTGCTGCTCGGGGGCCTGGTCCTATGTCTCTCTGATTTGTGTCTTCCTGTGATCTGACTCCACTGACTTCCTTCTACAAAGAGTTCTGAGTTTTAGGTCGCCAAGGCAGAGCCCAAGATGGAGCTTAAGACTGCCTGGGAAGTGGCCTCCTTGGCCTGCCTGTGTGGTTTTCTTCTCAGCTCAGCACTGCCTGACCATGTGGCTGATTCCCATGTGCAGGACACCCAGAAAGTGCTTCCTTTTAACTTTCAGGCTGTGTGATTGCTCGCTCCTAGCAGACCAGCATTGCATGATGGAGTCTGGCTCAAGCCTATGCCACCATAGAGTAGTGTGCCGATGCCTAGGCTGTAGGGTTGGTGGGTGAGGGACAAGCCAGGGTCAGGGAGGAGGGGGAGGCCCTTCCCTGTGCTAGAGAACTGCTGTTTCTTCCTGCTTCATGCATGCTGGGGAGTGGGAGACAGGCACCCTCAAGTCAGGATGTGTGCTGGGTACACTGTTGGAATCCACGTCCCTGGGAGTAGGAGACATGCCGCCTGTCTGTCTTCCTGAAGACCTGGAGTGTCTCCCCAGCACAGCTCTCGCTTAGCTTCTGTTGTCTTCTCTGTCCAGGAAATGAATGCCCTTCGTAGCCAGGTGGGCGGTGATGTCAGTGTGGAGATGGACGCTGCCCCTGGTGTGGACCTGAGTCGCATCCTGAATGAGATGCGTGACCAGTATGAAAAGATGGCGGAGAAGAATCGCAAGGATGCGGAAGACTGGTTCTTCAGCAAGGTGGGTGGCCGTGTGGGGCAGGGTGTGCTCATGTGTGGCAGCACGTGCTACCTGCTGGCATGGCCTAGATCGTGCTCAGATCCTCATTGTCCCTGCTGGAAGGATCTTTGGAAACCACTTGGACCAGTGCTCGGGGCTTAAAGTAAAACTCAAAGCCCTGAGCTCAGGTCAGGCCACCCAGCCTGGCTCAGGCCCCACCCACCACAGGTGTTTGCTGCATTGTGTGTTTTGGCATGTAGCTCGTGCCTTGGATAAACACCCACTGAGCATCTGTGGGGTCTGCGGACCGTCTCTGGCCCACCAATAATCGCTGGCGCCTGCCTGTCTTTGAAGTGTTACAGTCAGCAGGGGTAGCAGGTGCCAGCCCCAGTCCATGTATTCCTCATGGGCACAGAGGGGCTGCAGGTGCTGTGGGCTCCTCCAAAGTCAGGGAGGGGTAGTTCTAGGACAGGTTAGGGGGGGTCACGGACAGCCCCCATCTTTCGGCCCCTCTCAAAGCCTGCTTTAGTCCCTGTGCTCACCCTGTCTTCTAGACGGAGGAGCTGAACCTCGAGGTGGCCACCAATACGGAGGCCCTGCAGAGCAGCCGGACCGAAATCACAGAGCTCCGCCGCTCTGTGCAGAACCTGGAGATCGAGCTGCAGTCCCAGCTTAGCATGGTGGGCCTCTGTCCGTGTCCTGCCTGGCTTTTGTCACCCCTGGGTGGGCCCTGCCCTACGGTAACCCCACTGGGCGAACAGAGACTCCCTGTTCAACCTGTCCCTGCACGTCCTAGCCCACGGCCCCCTCTCTGTCCTACTTACAGTTCCACGGTGTTGACAACACACACTACCCACCCCGGCAGGACCACTCTCCGGGTGCCCACCATGGGGAGGGGGTTCTGGCTCTTGTTTTACCGTACACCTGTCCCTTGGGCTTCAGAAAGCGTCACTGGAGAACAGCTTGGCGGAGACGGAGGCACGCTATGGGGCACAGCTGGCGCAGCTGCAGGGTCTCATCGGTAGCATGGAGCAGCAGCTGTGCGAGCTGCGCTGCGACATGGAGCGACAGAACCACGAGTACCAGGTGCTGTTGGACGTGAAGACGCGGCTGGAGCAGGAGATCGCCACCTACCGCCGCCTGCTGGAGGGCGAGGATGCCCAGTGAGTGTGTGTGTGTGGGGTCCCAGCACCCACCAGGATTAGACTGGATGCTGCTTTGACCAGGGAATATTGACAGCTAGGTGTGAACGGCGAGGTGTGCGGGAATGACACTGCGAAGTGGGAGGGGTTTGACCATGAGGATTATCCTCTGGAGCCATGGAGGGATGCGGAGCAGAGGAACGGTTATCAGGATCCTTGAGAATATTTGCTTTGCGTATAGAGGAAGACACGGGCTAGAAAGTAGCCAGGGGAGAGGCGTCAGGAGGCCGGAACAGGGGTCTGGCCAGCTGACAGAGTCCCCAGGGTGGGGGTGGGGTAGAGGGTAGACAGAACAAGAGTGTGGGCGTGAGCGTGGCTCACCATTGGTGCTGAGTAAATGAGGGACCGTGAGGAGGAGTAGATGATGAAGACCCTGGGTTTCTGGTTTGGATGACTGTGCTGTTAGCCAGTACAAGCTAATGTTCCAGCGAGCGAAGTTTTGGTTTGGAGTTGGGAATGTTGTTCCCAGCCCCAGTGGGAAGCTGAGAGCCTCCTGGAGTCTCCACCTTTAGTCATACATTCTAGCCTCTTGCTCCCTGACAAGGCTGAATTTCATGTGCAGTCTAACCATAGTCTCTCTTGCTTTAATGAGTCTTATTGGGCCCTTCAGGATATGGAAAAAAGTACTTGCACAGCTTCTCCTTGTAAATCCTGGTTTAGTGGCCACAAAGTCGCACACAATGCCTCTGGGCCTTCCTGGTCTCCCTCTGCTTTGAGGACACTGTGTCATTTGATCCTTGGCTTGTGCTGTTCTCTGTGATTCCCACTGGTGATGTTCCAATTTGTGGGGTTGCTCCTGCTCTTCTGGGGGGTGTCTCCCTGGATGCTGCTCTTTCACAGCAGTGCTCCCAGAGCCCTGTTGGCCTGTGGTACCCCTGGGCTGATGGGTTCCCCTTTCCCTGCAGCCTGGCTACCCAGTACTCTTCATCCCTGGCCTCTCAGCCTTCCAGGGAAGGTAAGAGTTTGCCCTGTCCTGCACATGGCACATTGGGGATATTGGAGGTGCACGGTCAGGAGAGGGGTGGGACAGGGGCTCTTGTCTGAGGCTCCCTGCACCCCCTCCTTTCCCACCTGTAGCCGTGGTAACCAGCCGCCAGGTGCGCACCATTGTGGAGGAAGTCCAGGATGGCAAGGTGGTCTCCTCCCGAGAGCAGGTCCACCGCTCGACGCACTGAGGCCCCACTGTGTGCTCACAGCCTGGTTTCATAGGCCAAGGGGCAGCAGCGGCCCCAGCTCCCAGCATCCACTGCTAGGCCTGAGCTCCCATAAGCCCTCTGTGTCTGCTTTCTGTCCCCCCCTTACCAAGGGGCCTCTTGGGTTTACTCCAGGGAATTCGAATAAAGCTTTGCTGAAGTTCAGACTTTGAGCTTGTGATTGATTTGTCTGGTTGTCGTCCCAGGAAGCGTGGGCTGAGGAGTTGGGGAGGAGAGTTCACAGAGCGTCTGGTATCGCTTGTCACCTGCCTACGTGTTATGCCCACTGCCTCTAGGCCTGGGGTTAAGGGGAAGCCAAGAGGGGAGGAGGCGGAGGGGTGGAGGGTGGAGATGTGGGATAGCCTGTTTCTAAGAATCAGGTTGTGGGGTTGTCTCTGGATTGGCTCCTGGTAGGGCCTGTAGACTTTTGGGGGATCACACCTACATCAGATCAAATGGGGAGGGATCTGATTTAGGGGGGGTGTCTCCAAAACAATGGTCCAGGGCTTTGATGGGCGAAGGGGTGGCAGGCTGGCAGCCAGTCCAAGAAGCCAGACAGGCTCTACCCAGCTCACTGGGGGTGTGTGTGGGGTGGGGTGACCATGTGTCTGTGAATGTGGGGGGCATCCTGTTTGCTTTGGTGGCTTGGCAGCTGCTGGGCCATTGGGGAGATCTCTCACAGTTGCTGATGGGGGCTGTCTGGGCCTGTCTGGGAGGAGGAACCCATCAGCAGTCTCAAACACAACCACATTCCACCCTGCAAGCCTGAAGGGACCCAGGGACCCAGGGCTGGGCTTGGGATAGTGGGCAGGACAGGGTGGAGCCATAGGGTGGGGCCTGTGGCCTACCCTGGGGAACTGCATCGTCCTGGGGAGCCTGGTTGGGGTGGGGTAGGGGGAGAGTATTGAGGAGGGATATCCTTTTGTTTTCCTGGTGGCTGGGACCTGAGCTAGTCCAGGTTCTTTTGATGTTTCCCAGGACATAGACGGGATGTAGAAGGAGACAATCCCTTCATGGTCCCCTCAGATCCCCTTTAATGAAACCTCCTTCCCACAATGGTCTTTCCCAAATTCCGGCTGAGCTCCTCTCCGCCCACCCAACCCTGGAAGCTGCCACTGAGGGAAGGAGAGAGGGAAAGTTCTGGAAGAGACATCTGGGCTCCCTGGGAACCCAGGGTTGGGGACCAGTTCAGAAAACTCGCCAGATGGTTCTACATCCCAGGATGCATCCGTGGGTGTTGGGGCTCCTTGAAAGGGGGAGTCCTGGCTAGGGGTGTTGCAGCTAAGTGAAGAGGAAAGTTGCAGTATGCTACCTACTTCAGGAGCAAACTGGGCCTGTTAGGACAGTGCATCCTTCCCTAAGCCCCAGTTTCCTGTCTGAAGCCTGGGTTGGCAACTGGAGGCCTGAGGTCGTTTCCCTGTTTCATGGTGGGCCTGGTGGGTTTAGGACCAGATCCCAAACCAAGATAGATAGGTACATGGTCTTTCTGTCTCCCCAGTCCGCAGTCCCAAGACTGTCACATTGTGTGGGGTGGCATGTGGAGAACGGAAGCCACCTCGGGTGTGTGTGTCGGGGTGCCTAACTTCCCACCTCATTTTCCCATCAGGTTGAGGTGGTAGCTGCCTGGGAGGGCTGGGTGGCAGTGACGTCGTCGCCTTCTCCTCTTGTCCGTATTAGGTCATGGGAAAGCGTAGCTGGAGGGCCTGCCTGAATCACAGGTGACAGGCCTGAGACCAGAGAAAGACACACACGCACACGCTAAACGACACCTAAGCCAGGGTTTGATGAGATGAGGCAGAGCCCCAGTGGTGGGAGGGGAGGGGGCCCGCAGCCACCTGGGAGCTGGCGGCCAGCCAGAGGTGATGAAAGCCCAGGGGAATGGAAACGGCAGAATGCCTGTCGTAATCGCTACGCCCACTGGCCGCCCTATAAAGGCAGCGGGCGAGCCCCAGCGCAGCACGCACCTTGGCGCCTCTCTTCCCCCGGAGCCCTCCAGCTGCCGCTGCTCGCTGCCATCATGACCACCACCATTCGCCAGTTCACCTCCTCCAGCTCCATCAAGGGCTCCTCTGGCCTGGGGGGCTCATCCCGAACCTCCTGCAGGCTGTCTGGCAGCCTGGGCGGCAGCTCCTGCAGGCTGGGGTCAGCCGGTGGCCTGGGCAGTGCCCTTGGGGGTAGCAGCTACTCTAGCTGCTATAGTTTTGGTGCTGGCAGCGGCTATGGAGGAGGCAGTTTTGGGGGCGTGGATGGCCTGCTGGCCGGAGGGGAGAAGGCCACCATGCAGAACCTCAATGACCGACTGGCCTCCTACCTGGACAAGGTTCGTGCGCTGGAAGAGGCCAACACCGAGCTGGAGGTCAAGATTCGAGACTGGTACCAGAAGCAAGCCCCAGGGCCAGCCCGAGACTACAGCTCCTACTACCACACCATCGAGGACCTGAAGAACAAGGTAGGGGTGCGGGCAGGAGTGCAAAGCACTTGTCTCCCCCCCTCAGGCAAGGCCTGGGGCTGCCATAGGGCAGCTAGGCCCTGGCTTGGTCTACGGCTCCCCTTTCTGGATGGGGGACAATGTGGCATCACGAGGCCCCTTTCGGAGTATCAGTTTCTTCCTCAGGCGGTTCCTATGGCTTCCTGTCATTGGCAGCTAGGCCACGAGGGTGCAGGTGAAGGCTGGGTCCATAGAATGACATTGGATTTGTGGGTGTCCCGGCAGGAAGGGGTTTATAGGGTAGGGTCTGAGGAAGCTCTCCACAGAAATCCTAGGAGAGGTGACAAACCTCAAGGAGGCTGGCATGGCGTTTCTTAGCCGTCGCCCCCCCCCCCGGCTTCCTTTTGACCCTCAACATGGCAGTTCAGCAAGCTCCACAGTGGGGTTTCTGGCCAGAGCCCAGAGTTAGCACTGGCTGGGGTCCTGACTTCTGATGAAATGAGGCAGAGCCTCGGTGGTGAGCTCCTGCTGGCGAGAGCCCCTCTAGCCGCCTTCAGGGGGAGATTCACACAGGCATCACATGGGTGACAGTGAAACAGGGGTTCCACACACTCTCCCCACGATTCTTAGTGTTTTGGTACGGCTTTCTCTCTTGAGGATGTTCTAAGATTCTCTGGTTCCCTCATCCTCCCAGCCCATAGCCTCCTCGGTTTTAAGGCTGAGGTAACGAGGGGCATCTGTTTGGACAGGCAAGTGCTGGGTAGGGGCAAGAGACACAGTCATAGGCTCTTTAGACTCCTTTTTGCCCACCTCTGCCAACAAAGGCAGCACTGCTTAAGGAGGGGCTGGCAGAAGAGGACTTTCCTCAGAAGTCCCCAGCCAGGAAGGTTGGCTCAGAACCCGAGCCTGAGCTGAGCCACCTCAAACTCAGTGACCTAATGGACGGCACTGTCTTTCCAGATCCTCGTGGCCACCGTGGACAACGCCAGCATCCTGCTGCAGATTGACAATGCCCGTCTGGCGGCTGATGACTTCCGTACTAAGTGAGTCCCAGTCAGCTGGTTTGGGTAGCCCTAAAGCCTGGGAGGAGTCTCAGTCCCCCCCCCCTTTTCACCCCAGGACATCCTGGCTGCATGTAGCTAGGTGCAGAAGGTGGAGATGGGGGGTTCTGGGACCTGAGAGCTGACCCTTTAGTTGGATAAGGGAACACGGCAATTTTCTGAAGGTGGCGAAGGAGAAAGAGGCAGAGGAGCAGTCAGGAAGCCGGCGGGCATGCGCTGGTCTCAGGGCCCAGGGCTGCAACTGGCTTCCATTCTACTCTTTGATTCTGTCTCATGTGTTCTTCCAGCCCTGGGAAAGGACATTCAGGAACGAGGACCGAAGAGTGACCTGTGTGTTGGAGCAGCCCCGCCTGAAGTCTCTGGTTTTCATTGCAGGTTCGAGACAGAGCAGGCCCTGCGCGTGAGCGTGGAGGCGGACATCAACGGCCTGCGCCGGGTGCTGGATGAGCTGACCCTGGCCAGAGCTGACCTGGAGATGCAGATCGAGAATCTCAAGGAGGAGCTGGCCTACCTGAAGAAGAACCACGAGGAGGTGAGGGGCCCCGGTCAGCAGGTCAAAGAGGATGAGGAGTGGGCGGCAGGGCCCCGGGGCTGGGCTGCAGTTGAGGGTGTGGGAGAGAGTGGAGAATGCTTACTGAGGTCAGTCGTCCTACAGGCCCCTCTCTCTGCAAAGCCCTAGTCTCTGTGGTCCAGAGGTGGGGTGCATCTCTGCATCCAAGGGATCTCTTGGGACTCATGGAAGCTTCCTCTCCTGTCCTGGTCTCCCTCATGATGATAGGAGGAGAGATTCTTAAATGCTTCTCTAGTTCTAACTCTTAAACCTGGACTCCATACAGATGTTTGGAAATTGGAAGGGAAGCTTTGGGGTCAAAGGTGTAATTAAATGCCCTTGGAGAGTCCTTAGTCTAATGAGGGAGGGGCAGTCTGATGGTGGACACAAAGCACATACTACACAAAGCACATTCTGAGCACATGAACACAACTCCACAGAAGGGTCAGAGGGAAGAGGCTGGGCAGCACAAAGGGTCTTTGGGAAGGAGGTCAGGAATGGATGCGGGAAATGGGAGGGTTTGGGAGTAGGGGGCCAACCCTGGCCTAGAGGACCACACCTTCATCCTCCTCTTCCACAGGAGATGAATGCTCTGAGAGGCCAGGTAGGCGGTGAGATCAATGTGGAGATGGATGCTGCACCGGGTGTGGACCTGAGCCGCATCCTGTCGGAGATGCGTGATCAGTACGAGAAGATGGCCGAGAAGAACCGCAAGGATGCCGAGGACTGGTTCTTCAGCAAGGTGGGAGCTCCTGCAGGCCAGAGAGGGTACCAGGGTCCAAGCGGCGACAGCAGCCTGTCATCTTGGGGATACTCTGTCCTCAGTGAGCCACACAGATCCTGCGTAGGGGCAGCAGAGGGTAAAGACCTGGGAGTTTCCACTTTTCCCTTAGAAGGCAGGAACCAGCACCAGGGGCCAGCTACATGTCCTGGCTGGTTCTTAAGTTTAACTTGCCTCCCACCTGTAGGGATCAACCATAACATTACAAAGAACAAAAGCTGGGGGGAAGGCCAGACAGGCTCCCAGGAGGTCAGGAAGGTAGCTATGACCAGGGGGGAGATGGGGTCCAAATAGATCCAAGTGGCTGTCTGGGTCCTGGGCTGTGCATCTGGAGGACACAGGACACATGAGTTGGGGGGAGGGATCCAGGCTCAAGCCCCCTATTCTGTGTCCTGTTTGCAGACAGAGGAACTGAATCGCGAAGTGGCAACCAACAGCGAGCTGGTGCAGAGTGGCAAGAGCGAGATCTCTGAGCTCCGGCGCACCATGCAGGCCCTGGAGATCGAGCTGCAGTCCCAGCTCAGCATGGTGGGGGTGCTGGTGTGCACGGGGAAGGGGCCAGCACCCACGAGGTGGCTCTACCATTCTCACTGACCACTCCGGGTCTCCTGCAGAAAGCATCCCTAGAGGGCAGCCTGGCAGAGACAGAGAACCGCTACTGCGTGCAGCTGTCCCAGATCCAGGGGCTGATCAGCAGCGTGGAGGAGCAGCTGGCTCAGCTGCGCTGCGAGATGGAGCAGCAGAACCAGGAATACAAGATCCTGCTGGACGTGAAGACGCGGCTGGAGCAGGAGATCGCCACCTACCGCCGCCTGCTGGAGGGAGAGGACGCCCAGTGAGTGGAGGCCTGGGGCTAGGCATGGGGGCTTTAGGGGTGAGGAGAGGACTCCCAGATCTCATCTAATCTTGTCTCCATTTTTTTTTCCAGCCTGACTCAGTACAAGCCAAAAGAACGTAAGGATCTTGGTGACTGGGGGCTGGTGGGATCGGGGGCTGGTGGGGTCGGGGGATGCACTGGGCACAAAGCTGGTTAGGGTCGCCAAGGAGTTTCAAGGAATGATGATGGTTGGTCCTCAGCAGGCATAGAAGAATGAACCTGTTAGGGCTCAGGACCAATGCTCAGGGAAAGGATCAAAGGAGAAAGACTGCTCTGATGAGGGCATGGATTAGTCCTTATCCCTGGAGGTGACTTCATCTGATGGGGACATGATCTTTGATCCTGATGCCCCACGGATGGACTTGAGCAGTTTTGTCTCTGAGGGATTAAGCCTGGTGGGAGAGAGAGCCTTAGACTCTGTTCTTTAGATGCCAGTCTGATGGGGGAAGATATGTGGTCCTCGCTCTGGGGCTCCCAGTGTAACTGAGATGTACCTACCTGGATTATTAGGCATCTCTGCCTAGTGGAGGACAGAAGCATAGTCCATGCGCTGGAGGAGACAGCGGCATGGACGCAGCTTGTTTCGGTTAGCTCTTGGTCCCCACAGTCACTCTCTTGAAGGACAAAGTGGGTCAGAATCAAATAACTCATCCAGGGGACCACAACTGACTCAGGGAAACCAGGAGAAATATGGGACAGGAGGGAAGCTGGCGAGGGCAGGAAGGTTGTGTGGACCATGTGATATTGAGGGGTGAGCAGAAACCAAGGTAGGGTACCAGCTCCCGGGAAAGGGGCTGAGGGCTGAGCATGGCTCTCTGCACCTGCCGACCACCTGAGTATGTTTGCTCCTGCAGCCGTGACCACCCGCCAGGTGCGTACCATCGTGGAAGAAGTCCAGGATGGCAAGGTCATCTCATCCCGGGAGCAGGTCCACCAGACCACCCGCTAAGGACTCGGAGCCTCCTGGCTAGGCCCTCCCCCTCCCCACAGGAAGGCGGCCTTCCCCTGGGCTCCACAGCCTTCAGCCTCTCCAGTGTCAACCCCTTGCTTCAACCTCTTCCCTGAACCACCCCCAACCCCCGCTGGATGCCATTAAAGCTTGTTGATCTGATGTGAACTGTCTTTGACCTGATAATGGGTGGATTGGGAAGAAACCGAAGGATGTGTGTGAAGGGGTGGAGGGAGAGTCTGCGGACACCCAGTGTTACTGATGTGGAGGTCAGGAGTTAAGAGAGCTTGGGGTCCTTCATATCCCCTGTGGTCATCTCTCCCTGGTAGGGTGAATGAGTGAGGCCAAGGTGGCCTTAGAGTAGAGTCATCATATCAGGGGTGGCCCTGTGTGGCCTCCTCCTGCCCTGCAAGTAGCTCAGTGAGCTTGAGAAGTCACACAGTCTCTTCTTGAGGAGCCTCATTTTTCACCCATAAATGGGGAGGAAGTCCTCAGGTGCCGGGCCTTGCCTCTCCTGGGATGACTCACTCAATCTTTGGCTCCTCTGTGAGAGGCAGGAGGGAGGCCAGGATGGGGAGAGGCACACAGAGGGACGGTGGGTCCAGGCTCGGGCTTCTGTGGGAGTCTCAGGAACCACCCAGAGAGGTTCTCCATGCCTTCATTTTGGGAATGGTTTGAGGGGGCCTGTGTTTCTGGGGGTCCCAGAAGAAATAGGAGGAAGAGTGGAATCTTTTTTTGAAATATTAATTTATTTTTTGGGGGGTATTTTCAAGACAGGATCTCCCTTTAAGTTCCAGCTGGCCTGGAGCTCACTCTGTAGACCAGGCTGGCCTTGAACTCACAGAGATCCACCTGCCTCTGCCTCCCCAGTGCTAGGATTAAAGGCGTGAGCCACCACACCTGGCTGAAATGTCTCTTTAATGGTCAGGTGATGAGTTGGGGAGGAAAGACAAGGGAGGAAAACTGACCCTGAAGAAGTAGAGGAGGGTCGTTCTTGCCTCAGTTGTGCCTGGGCCCTCTGAGCACAGACCTGGCCCATTCCGGTGGCCGCCGTGGGGCTCTGCTCCAGGATACCCTGGGTACCTAGCAGTCTTCCTTGGAGCAAATCTGGAAGCTGATGGCCAGGACAATTGCATTCTCAGTCTTCAGTATTTTATTTATTATTTTTATTTTAAGTGTATGGGTGTTTGGCCTGCACCTGTGTTGTGCAGTACCCTTGGAGGTCAGAAGAGGGCATTGGATCCCCCTGAACTGGAATTACAGATAGTTGCTAGCTGCCATGTAGTTTCTGGGAAAATCGAACCAGGGTCCTCTGCAGGAGCAGCCAGTGCTCTTAACTGCTGAGGCATCTCTCCAGCCCCTAGTTTCTTTGAGGACTGGGGATGTTAAAAAGAAGAGGTGTCCTCACCTGAATTTGCTGCAGAGATTGGGAGGTCCTGGACTAGAACCCGGACACACCTGGTCTTTCCCAGTGCTTGGAAGTGAGGGCGGGACTCAGAGGTGAAGGGACAAGAGTGGTCAGAGTCCCCAAGGCCTGGAATGGTGGGGGATCGAGACCAGGGAAGTTGGCATGGCACTGCTGGGACGAGCGGCAAGAGCTCTAGGTGCCGGAGTGTGGGGACTTTGGGTGGGTCACTCTGGACTTTGGACGGCACAGGGTAAGGAGAGACGAGGGAGCAGTCACAGATGAGGATGTGGGGTGTGGTTTACTCCCTGGGCCACAGCAGCAATTCACGAGACTCAAAGCTACGTAGGCTCTGTGCCCTCAAGCTGGGGCCTCTTAGCTATCTGGCAGCAGATGCAGCTCAGGCTGGAGAAGGAGGAGGCTTGGCTCCTCAGCCCCCTCATACTTCCGCCATAACCTGAAGAACCAGCCCTTGGCCAGGATGGCTCACCCTGAAGGGTGAGCTCATTTATCTGAACCATGGTCTCAGGAAGCAGAGGGAGTCTGGGGAGAGGCGCCCCATTGTGTGGATGGGGACACTGAGGCTGTGACAAGCAGTGACTCAGCCATTTTCCTGGAGCTTGGCATGTTGGAGGTGGAGCACCGGAGGGCAGGGAGTGGACCCCATTCTGTGCTAGGAAAAGGCGTGTGGCTCTGCCTCTTGCTGCACCCCAGCTCTTAGTCAAGAAGGGGTGTCCCCGTCTGGAGACTCTGAGGATTCATTCTTATTGTCAGGCATGAAGAGTCAGTGTGGGGAAGATAGGAGACAGCCCTGGATTGTGGTTCTCTCCTGAGTGAGCAGGTGGGGGGCTAGGGGATCATTTCGGAAGAGCTGTGGGGTCACTTGAGGCAGTGGGCCCCCTAGGGGAATGTGTGGAGAATTTTAGTGGCTTCGTTCCAGGGGCATCCCCAAACAGGCCCAGGCTGCTGGGGGTATGTGCCTGAGCCTGGCCTAGGGGTCCAGTGGCCAGATTCCAAGAAGGGGTTCACTGCTCAGCCAAACCCACTCTGCCTACATCCCCAACTGCTCTCATCCTAGTAGGCGTCCTGTGTATGACTGAGCTCGGTGCCCCTTTCCTATGATAGACGCATATTAATTCCCAGGCCAAGTTCATGTCAGAGGTAGAGCCAGACCTGGGACTCTTTCTCTACTACGCCAACCTTCTGGAAGGTTTCTGAAAGGAGACAACCTCCTGGGAGGTTTCTGCAATGGTGGGCAGCATTGTCCACAATGCGGCAGGTACTACGGCAGGAGGGGCCAGGGCCTGATTGCGCAGAATCAACGGGTCTTCAAGACTCTCAGCTGAGGGGTGCTGAGCGGGGCACAGCTGTGGTCCTGATAGCACAGTTACAGGTCACATGTGACATGGGTCTCTTGGCAAGTTGAGGGCCACGGAGAGGTCAGAACCAGGGTAGTTCTTTCCCTAGGCATACAACAAGGCTGTATTCAAGCTTGGCAGAGACTTAGGTTTCCTTGAGTGCCCCTGACTGGTTTGAGGTGCTGTGACAGCCTGGCTCTCAGCAGGGGAACATCAAGCATGCAGGACAGAGAGGATCCTACAGGAAGTGCCAGACATTGGTACAGTCCTCCAATGCAGGACCAGCCAGAGGGCCAGGGTCTGGAGTGGATATTTGTTCACTCCCGGGGAACTTGTCCTGTTTCCCAGAACCAGTGTATGCCACCATGACCAGCCCACATACTACTAGAACTGTCTTTACCAAACTCTTTCACCAGACTATATTCGGAGGGCTTCCCTGTCTTGTGGGGTCATATGATCAATGTTTTGTAGACCCCCATTGAATAACTGCAGTGATGGTTGACAGTCTGCTAGGTGCCTATTTTAACCTTATTCTTTTTTGTTCTTTTGTTCTTTTTTTGAGACGGGATCTCCCTGTAGCTCCAGCTGGCCTGGAACTCACTCTGTAGACCAGGCTGGCCTTGAATTCACAGAGATCCTAATGCCTTTGCCTCCTTTGCTGGGATTAAAGGCGTGTGCCACCATGCCTGGCTTAAAGACGGTTCTTAGCAGCCATGTGGGTGGTGGGAATCAAACCCCGGTCCTCTGAAAGAGCAGTCAGTGCTCTTTTTTTTTGTCTTTTTGAGACAGGGTCTCCCTGTAGCCCCAGCTGTCCTGGAACTCACTCTGTAGACCAGGCTGGCCTTGAACTCACAAAAATCAGCCTGCTTCTGCCTTCCAAGTGCTAGGATTAAAGGCATGAAACACCACGCCCGGCTTAAAGATGGTTCTTAGCAGCCATGTGAGTGGTGGGAATCGAACCCGGGTCCTCTGCAAGAGCAGTCAGTGCTCTTAACCACTGAGCCATCTCTCCAGCCCCTCAACTTTATTCTTTTTTTTCTTCTATTACTTCTTTATTTTTTTTTCATTTTTTTAACAATGAATAATAATTTATGAGTATAAGCATCCTTCATGTAAAACCAATTTGCAAGCAGTTGTGCCCAAACCCACATAGCCCAAGGGTCCCACCATCCAGCTGGGGGGGGGGCTTGTATGTACAAGCAAGTTGATCAAATAAGCGTCCAGTCTATATTGCTGTAGTTTCACCATTCACCCCAATCGCAGCCCTTACATTCTACCACGCCCCCTCTGAGCCCCTCGACTTTATTCTAATGCCTCTGAGGCGGTGCTGTTGTTCCCACTTCCCTGAGAAGTAAACTGAGGCTCCCAGAGGCTTAACAGCTCGCCCAGTGCCTCTGCCTGGCTTGCCATGACCCTGGACTGCTCGGTCATGGCTCAGTGACACTCTTTCTCCTTCTTGTTGCCCCGAAGCCTGTGGCTCTGGCATGCCCACCGAAGATGGAGGCTCCGCAGCTTCCTCTCTTGTTCTTAGCCTCTCTGAACCCATTCCCTTGCCTCACAGCTTTCTGAGCTGCCTCGTGCCCTCCAGCCTGGGAATCCCCTGAGGAGCTTGTAAAAGAGCCCCAAGACCAGGCTTGTCCTGGGCAGTGTTGAAGCTGATTGGGGCAGGCAGTGAGTCTGCAGAAGGATTCTGATGATGTGTCAGGTTTGGGAACCTCTGTGTGTTGAGGCATGGTATTGGCTAATGATGTTTCTCTAGCAACTCAAGTTTGACATGACTTCATACCTGAGAAGGGGTGGGGCGAAAGGTGGAGGTAGGGAGGAATCCACCGCCTGGAGGAGTGCCAGCCTGATGGAACTCTGTACCTGTGGCCCCTGGCTTCATGGTCCTGATGGAACTCTGTGCCTGTGGCCCCTGGCTTCGTGGTCCTGATGGAACTCTGTGCCTGTGGCCCCTGGCTTCGTGGTCCTGATGGAACTCTGTGCCTGTGGCCCCTGGCTTCGTGGTCCTGATGAAACTCTGTGCCTGTGGCCCCTGGCTTCGTGGTCCTGATGGAACTCTGTGCCTGTGGCTCCTGGCTTCTTGGTCCTGGACCTGGCAACTTTGGGATAAGTGTGCCTCAGTGGCACCCAGGATGTGCCCACCACTCCTCTGTCATCTCAGGTTGCCCGGCGTCCAGCTGCAGCCTTATCCTGCCTGGACCCTTCAGAGGGATAGGACCAGGAAGGCAGCCCTCTCCTTTATAGCTGACTTCCAGGGAGTAACACTTCCCCAGGGGCCTCCTCTGGAGGGGTATCTCTGGGGGACCACGCACCTCAGGGCTTCCTGCCATCAGAGGTGCTATGTCTCTGATTGTGTAGTTTCCTCTCCAGGGCCAAGTGAAATGTTCTTTTAAGGTTCAACTATGCTTCTGTGTGCCATCCCCTGAGATTTGTGAACGCAGTGGGTCAGGGGTCAGGGATATGCAGTTGCTCAGCCTATGTAGATTCCCTGACTTTCCATGTGTGCTGGGCCTAGGTGAGATCCCCTGATTCTTCCCAGAATGAAAGAGAGAGAGAGAGAGAGAGACAGAGAGAGAGAGAGAGAGAGAGAGAGAGGCTCTTAGTGAGGGAAGAGAATGAAGAATTTCCAGAAACTTGAGGGTTAAAGGGTTAGAGTTGGTGTGAACCTTGGTGTGGCAGTTGGAGGCAGGTTTGAGTCCCTGCTTGTCTACTTCATGCTGTTTAGTCTTGTTGTTTAACATCTCACTTTGTCTAATTGGCACACGGTGGCCTTTGGTGACTATGAGGTCTGTTTTTAATTCTGAGGGTGCCGAGTCTGTGGTTGGACTGAATTCCAGCCCCATCTAGGCACCTGCAGATTGTTTTTATTTTATTTTATTTTTGTCCCAAATTTTGGGATCTTCTTTGCCTATATTTGGGGTCAGGTGGGGAGTACTGGGTTCCTTCTCCAAGGTCTATCCCCCAAAACACATGTATTAGCTCTACTCTTATAGGCAGGAGGTTAGCTCTGGTGGGGGGGTGCTGACCAACAGACCTCCAAAGACAAGACATAAGGAACACGGGAGGTCCAACTCAAGGCCCTGAAACAGGGTATAGAGATAATGGTGGTGGTCAACTCCAGATGGGCCAGCTCAGAGCCTGAAGAACAGAGTGGAAGACACGGTGGAGGCAGCATGTGGTGGTGCATGCCTTTAATCTCAGCACTTGGGAGGCAGAGGCAGGGGGATCACTGAGAGATTGAGGCCAGCCTGGTCTACATAATGAGTTCTAGGACAGCCCGTGGCTACAGGGAGATTCTGTCTCAAACAACAAAAAAAACCAAACAAACAATAACAACGAAAACAACAAACAAAAAGAGACAATGGATGATAGCGATCCATCTTCCAGGTTAGATTAAAGCAACTTCGAGACTTCCTCTCCAGGGGAGCACATTACAGAATCTTTTTGCCCTTTGCCCCTAGTAAACTTTTCAACTTTAGGAGTACTCGAACCCTTATACATATCTTTTTTTTTTTTTTTTTTTTTTTTAATTTTTGAGACAGGATCTCCCTGTAACCTCAGCTGACCTGGAACTCACTAAGTAGACCAGGGCAGCCTTGAACTCATAAAGATCCATTTGCCTCTGTCTCCAAGTACCACCATTCCTGGAAAGTGTTTTATCTATTTTATTTTCTTTTTGGCCTATTATTTTTATTTTGTGTATATGAATGTATTGGCTGCATGTATATAAGTGCACCCATGTTGTTCAGTGCCCGTGGAGGTCAGAAGAAGGCATATGATCCCCTGGAACTGGAGTTACAGACTGTTGTTAGCCACAACATGGGTACTGGGAATTGAACCCAGGTCCTCTGCAAGAGCAGCCAGTGCTCTTAACCATTGAGCTGTCTCTCCAGCCCCCTAAAGTGTATATTTTCTTTTCTTTTTAATATTTTATTTGTTATTTTACGTGTATGAGTGTATTGCCTGCATGTATGTGAGTGCACCTATGTCATGCAATGATGCGCAGGTGAGAAGAGGGTGTTGGATTCCCCTGGAGCTGGAGTTAAGGATGGTTCTTAGCTGCTATGTGGGTGCTGGGAATTGAACCCAGATCCTTGGCAAGAGCAGTCAGTGCTTTTAACTGCTGAGCCATCTCTCTAGCTCCAAAAGTGTATATTCTTTCTTCCTTCCTTGCTTGGATTAAACTCTTGACTATGTGACCTACTACTGTGTCTCATCTGAATTCTGCTGCTGCTGGTGTCCAGAGGAAAGTAGAGGCCTCCCCAGAGCACTCTCACCCCTGGGCTGAGTGGCCAACCAGCCTGAATAAGATGTGGTAGCAACACATGGAATTTCCTGCCCCAGCAGAGTTCAGGTTCAGGCAAGATTCTGCAATACAGTTACCTCAAGAGGAGTGTTGGGGCTGAAGAGACAGCTCAGTAGTTAAAAGCACTGACTGTTCTTGCAGAAGGCCCAGGTTCAAATCCCAGCATCCACATTGTGGCTAGCAACTGTCTCTTATTCCAGTTCCAAGGGGGATCTGATGCTCTCTTCTGACCTCATTGGGCATTTCACGACATGGGTGCACTTACATACATGCAGGCATAATACTCATACACATAAAATAAAAACAAAAAATAAGTAAATAAAGAGGTGTGATAGCAACAACAGAATATAGCACCATGGGTGTTGTCCATGGTGTCTGAAAGGCTGTCTTTGGGCTTCTCTTTTCTCTCATACCAAGACCATGAGCACCGTGCGCAGAGCTCCTGCCAGACACTACTGGAGGAGGGTGAGAACTGGACTTATCTGGCCCCTGCCTGCAAGTTTTTGTGGGAGCCTGTAGGGTTCTGGCTTTGTGGCTGTAGCCGAATCACTCCGAGCTCCTCTCCACCTCACTGGTTCTTCCTCAGTCCTCCTCACTTACAAGGTTAATTCGAGGATCAAGAAAAAGATGTGAATCTGAGAGGTACAGAGAGAGAGAGAGGCTCAGGACAGTCGAGAGTCCACAGGCAGGGGCTGGCATCTCAGGGACCCCCTCGGCCTCCTGTGTCTCCCCTCCCTTTTCTGTAGATCCTGGTGGGAACATCCACCTCATACCTGCTGCACAGAACTGTGTACCAAGCACATGCCAGTGCTCTGTGCGATTCCTGAGCTGGGCAAAGGTCCAGAGCGGCCTCTGAGTACCCCACTGAATGAACAAGGCCATCAAGTCAAGCCTGGAACTGTGGCCATGAGAAATCTGTTGGGCAAAATGGTTTCCATATGAGGACACTGAGGCCCATGGAGGAGCCAGGGGTCACACACACACACAGTATTAGGAGCAGGACGAGGATTGCTTCTGACTGCAGTCCACAGGGACCCGGAGCAGGTGAGGGCAGGAAGTAGCATGGAGAGCTGTGTGCTGGGAGAGGGTGCTTTCTAAGTAGGGTCTTATGTGGTGAGTCAGAGTGTGGAGTTGGGTAGTTAGTCCGCAAAGGGAGGATGAGGAGGCTGACTATTGCGATGGGGTCTATCAGGCAACTTTGCAACTGGAATGCTTCTCGAAAGAACTGGGTCCAGGGGAAGCATGGGAGATGCAGGGAGGGCAGGTGCGTGGTTGCACAGGGTATGGTTGCCATGGTGCGCACCACTCCTGGACACCCCGGGAAAAGAGAATCCTTTGATTTTTAGAACTAGAAAGAATTGCAGTTATCCAGCCCAGACTTGCTCCTGTTGAGGGAAAGCAGAGAGGGCAGCTGAAGGGCCTCAGCTTCCACAGTGAACAGAGCCGAGTGCAGCCACCGGCCCAGCTCCTGTCCACAGCGAGGCATCCCGAGACAGCCAGGGATGATACTGTGAGGGGAATCACTGAGGGATGGTCCACACTGTGGGACAAGGAAGCCCGACCAGCTGACTCACTGCCTGGGGACGCAGCTGCCACAAAGGTGCCTATGCCAACGCCTCGTTGTCACTGTCCCCTGGGGCTCCAGGAACAGGAGCGGATTCCTGGCTATCCAGCCTGAGTCACTACTCACTGCACTTTGTGTGTTTTTTTCTTGGTCCAACACCCCCCCCCCCCGAGGTGGGTGGGAACTCTGAGCCGGCACACAGAGAACTGTGTCCACCCTGAGCTGAATAATCCAGAGTAGGGAGTTGGACGGGACAGAGTGACGAAATCCGGAGGGGAATCCAGAGTCAGCAGTTGGAGGGCCCCACCTTCCCCAGGTACATATAAAGGATCTTGGTGTCTGAGGCAGCAACAGCATCCTTTCTAGCCTCCCTGAGCAGCTCTCTCCTCTCTCTGCTGACTCGCTGACTCACTCACCTCCCTCGGCAACATGACCACCTGCAGCCGCCGCTTCACCTCTTCCAGCTCCATGAAGGGCTCCTGTGGCATTGGTGGTGGCTCCAGCCGCATCTCCTCTGTCCTGACCGGAGGAACCTGCCGGGCCCCCAGCACCTATGGAGGCCTGTCTGTCACCTCCTCCCGCTTCTCTTCTGGGGGAGCCTGTGGGATAGGGGGTGGCTATGGAGGTGGTTATGGAGGTGGCTTCACCAGTAGCAGCAGCTTTGGTGGGGCTCTCGGTAGTGGCTTTGTTGGAGGACTAGTTGGTGGCTTTGGCAGTGATGGGCTCCTGGTGGGCAGTGAGAAAGTGACCATGCAGAACCTCAATGACCGACTGGCCACGTACCTGGACAAGGTGCGTGCTCTGGAGGAGGCCAACACTGACCTGGAGATCAAGATCCGTGACTGGTACCAGAGGCAGCGGCCCACTGAGATCAAGGACTACAGCCCCTACTTCAGGACCATTGAGGACCTGAAGAGCAAGGTGGGTGGCTCTGGTAGAGAGTATTGAGAGGTCAGGGCTGCAGTGGTCAGGGAGCCACTTCTATATTACAACCAAGAAGACTGAAGATCTTTGGGTGTAATAGTCAATGTTGCCTAGAGAAGTGGTATCAGAGGGTCCCTTTTTTAGAATTCTTGTCTGAGCTGCATCTGGGACCCTGGCTTTTATTCACTGCCAGGGTACTTTATTCTGTGAATTTTAGATCTTCAGCTCTAGGCTCAGGATAGGGGTGGTGGGAGATACCGGGGGACCCCTACACACCCTGAGTTGGGTGCAAAGTGTTTAGCCTAGCTGGGGAAGTATAGAACCTGACCTGCAATCCAGGTGACCACCAGGCTTGAGGAAGATCCCTTTGGCCCCTCTGTCCTTCTCCCTTGAGCTGATCATACCTTCTCCCCCCTCCCCCCCCAAGATCATTGCAGCCACTACAGAGAATGCACAGACCGTTCTGCAGATCGACAATGCCAGGCTGGCAGCCGATGACTTCAGGACCAAGTAAGCAGCCAGCATGTTAGGCTGAGGCCAGGGGATGAATGAACAGAGCTGTCCATCTAGGATGGCCATCACACGTTAGCCCTTAGAGGTCTCAAAAATGGCACCTGAAGCTCTGACCTCTGTCCTGCCAGGTATGAACATGAGCTGGCCCTGCGCCAGAGTGTGGAAGCTGACATCAATGGCCTACGCAGACTGCTGGATGAGCTGACCTTGGCTAGGACTGACCTGGAGATGCAGATCGAGAGTCTCAAGGAGGAACTGGCCTACCTGAGGAAGAACCACGAGGAGGTGAGGCTGCTGCTGGCTTTGGGGATGGAGGGGTGGCTTAGCGGGGTTACCAGGAGAGGGTTCCACTGATCTGACCATTCCCTTCTGTTCTTTCCTAGGAGATGCTTGCTCTGCGGGGTCAGACCGGTGGGGATGTCAATGTGGAGATGGACGCAGCCCCTGGTGTGGACCTGAGCCGCATCCTGAATGAGATGCGTGACCAGTATGAACAGATTGCAGAGAAGAACCGCAGAGATGTGGAGGCCTGGTTCCTGAGCAAGGTGGGGTTTACGTCCTCTGCACTCCTGCCCGATTCTCGACCAGGAAGGCTCTGGAGAACCTCACATCTTCTCTTTCTTGTTTCAGACCGAGGAGCTGAACAAAGAAGTGGCCTCTAACAGCGAACTAATACAGAGCAGCCGCAGCGAGGTGTCTGAGCTCCGCAGAGTGCTCCAGGGCTTGGAGATTGAACTGCAGTCCCAGCTCAGCATGGTATGAAAGACCTGGCCCCGCTGGCCTTCCCAAGTCACCTCCACAATCCAGTTCTACTTTTCTTGAGAATGGGACAGGAAGAATCATGATACCCATTACAGAGATGAAAGAATAAGTAGGGCTGGAGAGATGGCCTAGCGGTTAAGAGCACCGACCGCTCTTACAGAGGACCCGGGTTCGATCCCCAGCACCCACATGGCGGCCAAGAACCGTCTGAAACTCCAATTTCAGGAGAACTCCAGTTCCAGGGGAATCTGAAACCCTCTTCTGACCTCCACGGCATTGCACGACATGGGTGCACAAACTTGCATGCAGACAGTACATTTATACACATACAAAAATAAAAAAAAAAAAATAAAAAAAAAAAAGAATAAGTAAGGCCCAGGATGTTGGGGAAACTATCCTCCGAAGTGTCCAGATTGTCTAGCCAATCACCGCCCCAGCTGGGGCTACAGGCACCTGTCAGGAAATGGGCCTGTAGAGAGAAGTGGAAAAAAAAAATGACCATCACCACAGAGCCACTACCCTCTCTCTTACAGAAAGCATCCTTGGAGAACAGCCTAGAGGAGACCAAAGGCAGATACTGCATGCAGCTGGCCCAGATCCAGGGGCTGATCAGTGGCGTGGAGGAGCAGCTGGCTCAGCTGCGCTGCGAGATGGAGCAGCAGAGCCAGGAATACAATATCCTGTTGGACGTGAAGACGCGGCTGGAGCAGGAGATCGCCACCTACCGCCGCCTGCTGGATGGCGAGGATGCCCAGTGAGTTGGCCGTCAGTCCCTTCTCACAGTTCCCCCTCCCTGCTCCTCCCAACACATCTAACTCTCCCCTTTCTCCCCCTCCTCCCCAGCATCTCCTCCTCGCAGCAACACTCCTCTGGCCAGTCCTATTCTTCCAGAGAAGGTAAGGCTCCTGACTGTGCTTCCTAGCCCGACTGGGTTGGGGGAGGCGGTGGGGGGTGGGCAAGTCCCTCCCTCCACCTGGCAGCTTGCTTAGCTCCCAGGGCCCATCTCAACCTTCTCTCTTCCCTCCTGCAGTCTTCACATCGTCCTCCCAGCAGCCCAGGTCCATCCTCAAGGAGCAGGGCTCATCCAGCTTCAGCCAAAGCCAGAGCTCCAGGAACTAAGCTGCCTTTCCCAGAGCCTCCTGGCCCTCACCAGCCTCTTATCCTGGAGGCGTGGGCCAGGACCCTGTTCTAGCGCAGCCCCTAGCTGTCTCCCCTCCCCTTTGCTGGTGGTGGGCTAATAAAGCTGACTTTCTGGTTGATGCAAACTTGTGTGTGATCTCCATGATTGACTTGATGGGAAAGGAGTTGATGGGGGTCTCCCAGGAATCCTCCCGGGGTCTGCAAACTTAAAGAGGTACAGAGAATAGAATGCATTTGAGAGAGCTTGCAGAGTCTTCCAGAAGTTCTCCATGCCACCAGGGGTTAGTTGGGAGGACACAAGGAGAGAAGAGGTCCACAGGGGTTCTTTTACTGTCTTCCTCTAGGGACCCTATCAGACAGGTGCAAGTAGGCTCATTTGGGGATTTGAGAAGGCCTGGGTTGGAGAGATGGCCTAGCGGTTAAGAGCACCGACTGCTCTTGCAGAGGACCCGGGTTCGATCCCCAGCATCCACATGGCAGCTGAGAACCGTCTGTAACTCCAATTCCAGGAGAACTCCAGTTCCAGGGGAATCCGAGACCCTCTTCTGACCTCCGTGGCATTGCACGACACGGGTGCAAAAACCTACATGCAGACAGTACACTCATACACATACAAAAAAAAAATAAATAAAAAAAAAAGAGAAGGCCTGGGATTCAAGAACTTCATTTACTTGTGTAATAACACACAGAAAGTGACATTTGAAGTTCCACCCCTGGTTTTCTGTTTGGCTTCAGTCATGTCTTTCTGTTAAGATCTCATTCTACCTGTTCAGGTATTTCACCCCAAGGAGTTGTAAGTTTGAGTTCTGAACTCCAAAATCTCCCCCCTTCCCCCCGCCCCCTGCAACGATTTTGGTGCTGAAGGGAAGGCAGAAGCTTGGGATGGAGGCCATGCTCAGGACCTTAGTCTCACCTCCCCTAGCCTGCCTTTCCTCTTCTCCCCATTCACTGACTGCCAAATGCTTCCTCTGACTGCTGAGGAGTCCCCTGGGAAATGTCAGCTACCCATGACCTCCTCCCCATCTCCACCCATGTCCATGGTCACCAACATAATTGGAGCTTCTCCCTCTCTCCAGGGAACTGGTAACAGGTATCTCTCTCCATCCATCTCTCCCACCCCCACTTTCTACTAGATGACTCTTCTCACGGGAATGGAGTCCAGGTCAGGAACAAGGAGACCAGGACTCTCCTGTGTAAGAGTCTGTGATGGTTTCCTTTCCTTCCAGCACGCAGGCCTTCCCCACGCTGCTCCCATGAGTCAACTCTTCCTGACTAATTGCATGCTCCACACCTCTCAGGCGCCGTTCCTTTCATCTGGACGCTTTCCAGAATTTAAAAGAAAAACATTATGTGCGTATAGTGTCGTAACATGTGTGTGCGCACGTGTGCGAGGAGCCAAGATGGATCTGAAGCCCCCTTTTAACCTCCCATTTTCAACATAAGCTTTTCTTTTGGTATTTGCTTCCTTATTTCTAAATACCAAACTTCTACCTTCTCCTTCCGTTTCTTGGCAAGCTTTGTTTTTTTAATCATTTGGTTTCCTGCTCTGCCTGAAGGATGAGAATTTCGTTCTTTTTCTTGGCACTGATCCTCCCCCAAAGCCCTTTCTTTCCCATCTTCTTAGTATATCCATATTTTTGGTTAGGTAAATGTTTACATTATTATGACTATTATTCACAGTCAAACCATGTTTTATAGTATATTACATTTCCTTGGAATAAACATTTCTTTTTCAATTTCTTTCTTTTTTTTTTTTTTTTTTTTTTTTTTTTGGTTTTTTCGAGACAGGGTCTCCCTGTAGCCCCAGCTGTCCTGGAACTCGCTCTGTAGCCCAGGCTGGCCTTGAACTCACAGAGATCCACCTGCCTCTGCCTCCCAAGTGCTAGGAGTAAAGGCGTGCGCCACCATGCCCTGCTATCTTTTTCAGTTTCTTAGGTTTTCTATGCACTATCATTCATTTGTTCCCCAATTCACTACTGGAAGTATGCATTCTCTTGACGTCGTAACATCCTGGGGTTTCCACCCATTTCACCTTGCAGACGGCTCTTCTGAGGTCTTCTGTTTTCTGGCTCCAGGCTGTTCTGGGCTTTCTGGGTGTCTCACCCAGCTGGAATGTCTCTTCATCTCCCTTCACAGTCGTCCATTGTTTTCTGGATCCCTCTCTCTTTCCCTCTGTCTCTCTCCATTTTAGGAAAGCCCATCTTCTGGCTGATTCTCACTGTGGAATTCTCTGGTGGGGAATAAGCTGTTTCAGTGGAGTGCCTGGAGATCCTATCTGTAGGTCATTTCTCTTGAGAGGGGTTTTCCTGGAAAAGATGCCTTCTACCGGGCATGGTGGTACACGCCTTTAATCCTAGCACTCCAGAGGCAGAGGCAGGCAGATCTCTGTGAGTTCAAGGCTGCCCTGGTCTACAGGTGTACATAGTGAGTTCCAGGACAGCTGGGGCTAAAGGGAGACTCAGACTCAAAAAGACTAAATAAAGAAGAAAGGATATCTCTGATTTCCTGCCTGGATTGTATGTAAAAGCTCCAGCTTTCTGGAAGATGCTTGGGAGCAGGTAGCTGGAATAGTCCAAGTCTCAGCTAATTTCTAATTTTCTAACTGAGCATTTCAGTGTGTTACCCCTGTTCTTGGCTCTGATTGGTGTCTTCACTTCAGAGTCACTTCGGTGTGTGTGTGTGTTACATTCTCTAGAGTGAACTTCCAGTTTCTTCTAGTCTAAAAGAAACACTGTTGACAGACATTAGGCATGCAGGAGGAGGAGGAGGAGGAACTATAGCGATCTCCCTACATTTGAGAAAAACTAACCTATTCTCCTATTTCTTTGAGACAGGTCTTGCCAGGTAGCCCTGGCTAGCATTGAACTTGTGCTCCTCCTGCCTCAGCCTCCTAGACGTAGGATCACATGCAAGTACCTCCACACCCAGCTACTGGCCGGCTCCCGACTCAGATGCGTCCCTTGTCTTTTACCAGTGACTTCCCAGGGTGTCATCATGTGTGGTCTGCTTGTTCCTGCTCTTTGCCTGGCCAGGCACTGAATTTTCTTTACGTCTTTCTGATTCTGACATTTAGCTGCTATCAGTCACCTCTTGTTCTTCGTCCACATGGATTTTTCCAATTACTGTAATTCTAATGGTGCTTACAAGGTGAAACTGAACCACATATTTAGCTTGTCATTTTAATCTGTCCATGGTAAAACCCTATTCATCCTTCAAGCTGAGCCTGGTTCATTATTTTACAATGAATAACCATTGTTAATTGTTCAGCAAACATGTCTCCCTTTTTATGGTCACCAACCCTGTCTTCCAGATTATAGGGTGAATGTATGATTCATCTTGAACCCCATATTTCAATACCTAAAAGTAACTACTGGCAACAAGTTTCTTATTCTCACACACATATGAAAATACTTTGGTATATTATAATTACAGCTACTGAATTCAATTTTTTTTTTGTGTGTGTGGTGCTGGGGACTGAATCTGAGAACCTCACACATGCTAGGCAAGTACTCTTAACAGGGTACATCCCTAGGCTCATATTTTATTACTCTTATAAAAGAAATACTTTCCTGTATTTGTTTGTTTGGTTTTTTTTTTTTTTTTGATCTTTTTTGAGACAGAGTCTCCCTGTAGCCCCACATGTCCTGGAATTCACTATGTAGACCAGGCTGGCCTTGAACTCACAGAGATCTGCCTGCCTCTGCCTTCTGGGATTAAAGGTGTATGCCACCACACCCAACTACCTTTTTCAGTTTTTTATTATTTATTTATTTATTTTTTGTCTTTTTGAGACAGGGTCTCCCTGCAGCCCTAGCTGGTTTGGAACTCACTATGTAGACCAGGCTGGCCTCAAACTCACAGAGATCCACCTGTCTCTGCCTCCTGTGTGCTGGGATTAAAGGTGTGTGCCACCATGCCCAGCCCTTTTGTGTTTTCTTCTTTAAGAAAATATTTTATATGCCAGGCGTGGTGGTGCATGCCTTTAATCCCAGAACTCAAGGAGCAGAGGCAGGTGCATCTCTGTGAGTTCAAGGCCAGCCTGGTCTACATAGTGAGTTCCAGGCCAGCTGGGGCTTCATTCAGGGAGACTTTGTCTCAAAAAAAATAAAATATTTTGCCAGGGATGGTGGTGCATGCCTTTAATCCTAGCACTCGAGAGGCAGAGCCAGGCAGATCTCTGTGAGTTCAAGGCCAGCCTGGTCTACAGAGTGAGTTCCAGGACAGCTGGGGCTACAGGGAGATCCTGTCTCAAAAAGACAAAAAAATTTATTTATTATTTTTATTTTTTGTGTATTATTTTTATTTTCTGTATATTGTCTGCATGTGTGTAAGTGTACCCATGTTGTGCAGTGCCCACAGAGGTCAGGAGAGGGCATGGGATCCCCTGGAACTGGAGTTACAGACAGTTGTTAGCTGCCATGTGTGTGTGCTGGGAATTGAACCCAGGTCCTCTGCAAGAGCAGCCCATGCTCTTAACCACTGAGCCATTTCTCAAGCCTCTTTTGTGTTCGTTCTGCTATTTGTTGCCGTAGAAAATAATGCAGCAATGAGCATCTTTCTAAAGTGTTAAGTTTTATAAATATTTTGAATTATTTCCTGAGGCTAGTTCTTAAAAATGTAATTACTAAATGAGAAGATATAAACGTTTCAAGGCTCTGGGTTTGCATTGCTTAATTGATTTCAAGAGGAGTTGTGCCAATGTGTGTACTACCCAGCACGGAATGGGAGTGCCCATTTTAAAACATTCCTGCCAACTTTGAGTATTGTCTAGGGTCTCCCTTTAGTCCCAGATGCTATGCCCCACTCTGAGTACTTCTTTTGTAAACTGATTGATCTGTCTCTTTTAGAACTGATGCCATAGAGGGACCCTTAGACATAGCTCAAGGCTGGTGCATATGTTCACAAATTTTTCTGTAGTGGGATGTCAGAACATAGGGTATAGAGCTCACTTTACCTGGGTTTGGGAGTTGTTGTGTCACTGTCCTCACACAGATCAACTCTGATCAATGGAATCTTGTCTTGGGAAGCCCCATGTGAGAAAGACTGACACTTGGCAGATAAGGAAACTGAAGTCTGTATCTGCCAGTTTTGGATTACTGTCACAAAATGCATGAGGCTGCGTAACTTCATAAAGGGGCTTATTTTGGCTCATGAATTTAGAGGTTCAGACTCCCATTGGTTCAGCCTCTGGTAATGGCTTTCTTTTAGGCAGAGTCCCAACATGGCGGGACACAAGAGAGTGTGTGTTTATTTCTGTATATCTTGTTATCTTGTCTCTGTCCTTTTTCTTAAATAGCTACCAAGGTTCAGTTTGATCTTATTTAAACCTAATAAATTTTGAAAGATACTATCTCAAAACACTGTAGTTGGGTTAGTTTCCACCCCTTAATACCATTAACATATAACTTTGGTTATTGAACTGTGCATGAATTTCTGGGAGAGGTGGCATAAAGCATATTTAAACCACAGTAAAATAGAAGGTAATCAAAGAAAAAAAATTCTTGGGGGTCTGATAGCAAAACTCCCTAAAAAGCAGGAATTGCATTTTTCCTGTCTATTGCTGCATTTTGTAGACACAAAACAGTTCCTTCCAAAGAAGGACCATATTAGGCTGGGGATGTAGCTCAGTAGGTAGAGCGCTTACTTAGCATGTATAGACTGTCATAGTGGCGCCCATCCATAACCCCAGCATTCAGAAGGTGGAGGAAAGAGGGTCAGAAGTTCAAGACCATCCTTGGCTACATAATTTGAGACTATCCTGGGATGCATGAGTCCTTGGGTCTCAATAAACTAACAATCACCCTCCCCTCCAATAGGACCTTGACTCTAGAAAACCTGTTTAGATAAGCGAACCTGCATCTCTATCTGGAGATGAAGTCCCAAATCAGACAGACATTGCTGCTTCCTGAGATTGTGGTCCAAGTTGGAAGAGACCGAAGTATTCATGAAGTGCCTTGTAACTTCTCTATTTTGAACACACCCTCGGATTCCTTATGCTTGAGTTAGTGTCAAAGTTTGTGAAATACTGTTTTAGGTAATTGCACAAAGTGCTAAGACAATAACTGGAGTAAGAGTTAATGATAGCCCGTAATGTGCATCTGCTGATGAAATCAATTAGTGGTAAGCTGTAAGGTTTTGCTTCTTTAGGTCCTTTGTTTCCAAGAGCTGTAAAAAGCTCAGTGTTTCTCCTGGTGTTTGAGATAAGCAACTGCTGTGGCAGTTGAAGACCTTCTGATGTTCTCTGAAGACAGCACAGACAAAGCTTCGTGTTGTGCTACTTAACATCCACCTTACACATTGCCCAGCGCCTGAGGGCTCTCAGTGAAGATGGGTGATGTGAAGCCCTGTCTCAAAAAGACCAAAAACAAAACAAAACAAAACAAAACAAAACAAAACAAAACAGACTGGGCATGGTAGTATACGCCTTTCATCCCAGGACTCAGTGAGTTTGAGGCCAGCCTGGTCCATTATAGCAAGCTCTAGGGAAGCCAGAATTACATAGTGAAACCCTGTTTTTTTTTAAAAAAGATGGGGGCTGGAGAGATGGCCTAGCGGTTAAGAGTGCTGACTGCTCTTGCAGAGGACCCGGGTTTGATCCCCAGCACCCACATGGCAGCTGAGAGCCATTTTTGGCTCCAGTTCCAGGGGAATACAGTGCCCTGTTCTGACCTCCAAGGCATTGCACGACACGGGTGCACAGACCTGCATGCAGACAGTACATTCATACCCATAAAGAAAAAAAATTATATAAAAAAAGATGGGCATGACGGTTCATGGTTTTTTCCTGGCATTTGGGAGGCTGAGGTAGGAGGCTCTTGAGTTCAGGGTGAGTTTAGGCGTATACAGTGGGACCCCGGTTCAAAAAACCAACCAAACACTGGGGTGTAGCGTGCTTGCTTACTATTCACGAGGCTCTGGGTTCAATCCTCACTACCTCAGAACGATAAAACAAAATCACCGAACCAAACTAATTAACTAACCAAACAAATGGCCAACAAAAACAAAAAGAAAATCATTCTCCCTGAACTAATTTTCTGACCTGCCAATATAGCAGAGCAGAGTTTTAACTGTGCTGTGACTGTACAAATTACAAATGATAACCAAGAGAGGAAAACAAAGCTGGAGCTAGAACACAGACCTTGCAGAGGGTGGGGGACTGTGGGGTGACCGAGGCCACTCTAGGTTGGCCTCTGAGTGCGGATCCTGCATCTATCTGAGTCTGTTTCCTCCTCTGTATATTCCGGGTATTCTCATCTACCTGAGAGGGTTCACGTGAGAATTCAAGGCGATAACAGGTAGACAAGCACGCTGTTTGTTCGCTCCTTCCTTCTCCTTTTTGACAGTTTCTCAAATAGCCAAACCTGTTATTGCTTCATCTGATTCTTGCAGCAAAGCTGTAGACAGCCGCTATACTCTGCCTTCTGAGACTGAGCTGGAGCAAGTGCGTCCTCTCTGCCTGCTCTGTCAAGCCTCTTTGCCAACTCACGCCCCTGATTCATCCCATTTAATAAGTGAAGAAACCGAGGCTCAAGGATGCTGAGCAACTTACCCTAGGATGCATGACTGGTGGGGCGAGGTGACAGACAGAAAGGTCCCCAGGCCAACAGACCCCTGGTCTCATTTGCTTTGATCAGGCTTGCACAGAAAGTTCTAGCAGTACCCCAGTGAATCTAGCCCAAGTCTACTTAAGGCTGTTCCTGGCCTGGTAGAGGGCTGGACTTAGGATAGGAGCAAGGTGAATGGCCTTAATGAAATACTGCTTTACTGCAGGTAAGGTGCCCTTTGTCCCCCTTCTCAAGGTGTCTACAGCATGGGGGTGGCCGCTGCTCACAGTGGCCAATTCTTTCCCAATGGTATGGCCTCACTTGATCGCTCTCCCACTCTTTCTCTAGGCAGAGTGGAGGGGGCTGGGCACTGGG
Organism: Rhizomys pruinosus; assembly: GCA_009823505.1. Lineage (NCBI taxonomy): Eukaryota > Metazoa > Chordata > Mammalia > Rodentia > Spalacidae > Rhizomys > Rhizomys pruinosus. The sequence continues at coordinate 1,034,023 of VZQC01013847.1, forward strand.
GCTTACAAAGGCCTAAACAACACTGTGTGCCCTGTGTGCTCGGATGGCCACGAGATGACTTGCCCTCTTGGCGGTGTGTGTGTGGGGGAGGGGGTGGGAATAAAAACCTAATATGAGCTGATCCGCCTGGCTGGATTCCCGTCTCCTCCTACCTGCTGTCTGGTGTAAGCTCTGAGAAGAGACGAAGAAGCTAAGACTCAGTCATAGTAAGCTCTTATATTTATTAAACTTTTTGAAAGAGACCCTGAGAGGGTGATTTTACCTGGGCGAGAGCTGCGTAAGCTGATTTTGCTCTGTCCACCAAAGGACTTGAGGCACAGGCTTCTTTTTTTTTTTTTGTTATTTTTGAGACAGGGTCTCCCTGTAGCCTCAGCTGTCCTGGAACTCACTCTATAGACCAGGCTGGCCTTGAACTCACAGAGATCCACCTGCCTCTGCGTCCCAAGTGGCAGGATTAAAGGCGTGCGCCATCACGTGTTGCTGGGCTTCTGTTTTATACATCCCCTCCCCACCATCTCCAGCGTCATCACTATCCACATCAGGACTACCTCTTCAACCCAGCACTATTACCATCATCATCATCACCATCATTATAACCACCACCACTACCACAATCACTATCACCAATATCATGACCACCAGCTTCAATACCATGACTACCGTCATCATCACCACCCCCTTCAGTGCTATCAGTATGTCCAGTACCATTCATTACCTCTGGCTCTTTGAAGCACGTGTTGTACTATGGGTTAAGTTGGATGAGGTAATAAACAAAGTCTTGGGACACAAAGCTGTTGTCTAAGCTGGGATAGCTAAAGGACAAATATATGGTGGGTGTGACAGCCGAGGAATCCTCACTGAATGATGACAGAGAGGTCAACTAATAGAACACTGTCTGGAGACCTTGAAGAAAAGTGAGCTATCCTTGCTGCGATCTATTGAAAATCAGCCCTTAACACAAGGGTTTGTAGAGAAAGTTTCAAATTAAAAAAAAAAAAAGTGAGCTAATATGACATCATAGACTTAGAATCCCAACCTGGGCTCCCATGGGACTCCCTGGGGGCAGACAGTGCTTGGTCAATCTGGAGAAGGCTGGGTGGCTTCTGGATTTGCTCCCACATCTGTCCACCTAGATCATCTTGTCTTATCACTAAGGCCACCAGCACTTTTTCCTTCCCTCACAATACCCTCTCCACAGTCTGATTTTTTTGCTTGTCTGTGTGCTTTGTTCTTCCTGGTCTATTGCTCACAGCTCAAGCGTCCAGGCTCACCCGCATGCTGGGGCTGGCTTCTATTGGTTTTCAGAGCCAGGGTTAGAATTTCAGGACTTTCGCAAATTGATTGTTAAACACAGTCAATATTAACACTTAAATTATATAAACTTAAAGTGAAGTAAAATATACCAGGAACAAAGATATTAAATACTTTAAACTTAGGACTTCCAATGCATTTTACTAATATTTGTGCTTTTGAGGTTACTTGCGACTATTTTATCTGTGTAGTGGGCATACTGTATAATGCCCATCTCTTCTCAACTTTATCTTGGTTGATTTAAACCAACCATGGCATGGATAGTCACACTATGAAATTTTAAAAAAGTACCAATTTGGGTTTGAGTTAGTTTATTTTCTAGATTTAAGAACCTGATGAACAAATGTTAATAATGTAAATTCTCCTTTTTGTCTTGCTTTGTTGTTTTTAAAGACAAGACCTCATGTTGCCCAGACTAGCCTAGAACTCACCATGCAGCTAAGGATGACCTTGAATTCCTGATCTTCCAGCCTACAGCTCCCAGGTGCTGGAATTAGAGTTATGAGCCACCACACTGGCTTATCACAAGTAAGTCTTAGACAAACGTCATGTCTGTAGTTGTAGCATTGTGACTATCAAAAGCATTCTCCAGAGAGTATTTTTCTTCAGTATTCAAAACTTTTCTGATGAAACATAGAAGTCACTCAGATTCCTGATGAACAATGCATTTCTACCAGTATTCAGGTCAGAACTACATTCATTAATTATAACAATAAATTGCAAGAGTTTGGCAAGGTATTATACATAAGAATTTGGTAAAAAAAAATCAGTTGACAGAATCCAGTGAAAATTGACTCTGTGGGACTGGAGAGATGGCTTGGTGGTTAAAAGCACTGGCTGCTCTTGCAGAGGACCTGGGTTCAGTTCACAGCACACACATGGTGGTGAACAATCATCAGTTCCAGGGGATCCAACACCTTCTTTTGGCCTCCATAGGGACTGTATACACATAGTGCACTTATATAATTTGGACAAAAGACTCGTTCATATAAAATAAAATAACTTAAGAAAAGAAAAAAAGAAAATTGACTATATGGATTTCTTTTTGTTGTTTTTTCATAATTTTAAAAATTTATTCTTATATGTGTATGAATGTACTGTCTGCCTGCAGGTTTGTGCACCTGTGTCATGCAATGCCTTAGAGGTCAGAAGAGGGCGTCAGATTCCCCTGGAACTGGATGGTTTTCAGCTGCCATGTGGGTGCTGGGGATTGAACCCAGGTCCTCTGCAAGAGCAGTCGGTGCTCTTGTGCAGCTAGGCCATCTCTCCAGCCCCCTTTTCGTTGTTTTAGAGACAGCGTCCCTCTCCCTGTAGCCCCGGTTGGCCTGCAACGCACTATGTAGACCAGGCTGGCCTTGAACTTACAGAGATCAACCTCCCTCTGCCTCTGAGTGCTGGGATTAAAAACATGCTCCACCACTCGTAGCAACTATATGGATTTTACAATAAGGAATATTCCTATTATTTGTAAATTGATTACTATCCATCTCTTCTATTTATACAATTTATAATAAATTTAAGATAAAAGTGTATAGCCCTTTCTCTTCTGGATAGCTGGCTGTTCAACATTTGCTGGCACACTTAGTTAAAAAGCAAAAGTTCTTGTGCCTTAGTTTGGCTTCCCCAGAATTCGACCTTCAGAGTTCGGACTGTGGAGGCATTGTCAAACAGCCTCTCTCAGCCCTGGGGAGCAGATGGGCTGCAGGATGTCGGATCTGCACCCACACCTCTGGTTGGAAAGACTCCTTTCCTTTTCCCCTTGAGGTAGAACTCCTGGGGTGGCTGGCTTCTCCCTGTCCCTGTCCTCCAGTCTTGGTGGTTCAGGATTCCTGACACAACCATTCTGATCCAGTGCTGACTCTCTAGCGACTCACCCTGTGCTGCTGAGTTCCCACAGCCCTGCCCCTGGCTGGGCATGCCCTCCCTGCTCCACCCTCCAGAGTTCTTCCTGTTCTCCAACCCTGAGTCAAGGAGCCCTTTCCAAGCAGTCTTCTTTGCGCTCTCCCCCCGCCCCCGCCCCCCCCAGCAGCTTCCAGACTCCAGCCTCCCTTCAGCCCGTGGAGAGGAGAAATCTTGGTTGTTCTCCCCCACTAGACTGCCCCAAAGGCAAGGAAGCACATCCTTCATCAGGTTAGAGTAATTATAGGAAATTACCATGCTGGGCACCTACCCCGTGAAACACTCTTTTTTAAAAAATTTTATTTATTTTTGTATGTGTATGAATGTACTGTCTGCATGTAGGTTTGTGCACCCGTGTCATGCAATGCCACGGAGGTCAGAAGAGGGTCTCGGATTCCCCTGGAACTGGAGTTCTCCTGGAATTGGAGTTACAGACGGTTCTCAGCCGCCATGTGGGTGCTGGGGATCGAACCCGGGTCCTCTGCAAGAGCAGTCAGTGCTCTTAACCGCTAGGCTGTCTCTCCAGCCCGTGAGACACTCTTGTAGCTCTCTAAGGCATTATAGTGAGCTGTAGAAGTTGCTCAGGTCACAGAGATGGTGAGAAGGATGAGAAAGGAGAAATCCAGGTGACCTAGAGTCATGGGTAGGACCTCCTGGGACGAGAGAGGTCTGACTCAACACCATTCCTTGCCTGGATAATGGCAAATCCTTTTTTACCAATTTCCCTTTTTTCCTGTCCTCACAGGGGTATTTGCTGAGCATACCAGAGTGGCCTTTGTAAACAACCCAACAGCATCATTCCCCTGCTCAGAACCTCAGAGTGGTCCTGATGTTGTCAGGGTGGAGTCCAAGATCCCTAGAACCTTCATCGCTGCCGTCTCTGCTCTCAGTCTCACTGGGCAGTTCCAGCCCTGAGCTGAGAGCTGAAGCCAGACTTGGCTGCTTGTGGTCTCCATCAGAGCAGTTTCATGTCTCTTCTCTGCTCCAACACTTCCCTGAGTAAATGGATGTCCTTCCTGACATCCTCATCTTGCTTAGTAGCCACTCAGCTCAAGTATCAGCAAAAATGATGCTCGACCACTCTGCCCCCGGGCTGTGCAGGCTGCCCTTTCACTCATCTGTCCTCCCCCTCCACGCATCTACTTACCTTCTGGTCATCCATCCATTCTAGTTTCATTCATTCATTCGTTCATTCATTCACTCACTCCTTGTCTATTCTCCCTCTCTCTGTCTCTCTCTGCCTCTCTGCCTCTCTCTGTATCTCTCTCTCCCCCTCCTCTCGCCTAGACAACTCCCCAGATCCCCCAGCCCAACCCTCCACTTTGGTCCCTTCCATTTACTCAGCCACCTGCTCACACTATATCCATCTATCTATCTCTTTGCTCACTTATCTATTATCCATCCACTCTTCTGCATTCTCTTACTTTTCTTCCTTCTTGACCTTTCACCTTCCTTCTCTTTGTCCTCCTGTCCCTCACTGAGCATCTGCCTTGTGTTGCAGTGTCTGTAGAAACTGTGTCTCAAATCTGTGTTGAGCAGAACCTTATCCCTAAAGAATGTGAGGGATTTGGAAAAGGAGAGATGTGGAAACTCACTCAGAGGCTGGGAAATGGATGGGAATGTAGGTGGCTGTGCCGAGACTGGCCCGTGGGAGGCTTGGTAAATAGTGGGGCATCGTGGTTAATGGGCTGGAGAATTGAATCTGTGCTTTCCCTGTGCTGGAAGCAGATGGATGATTAGTGAATAATGTATTGCTAGTCCTTAGCCACCTGACTATCACGTTCTTGACGTTGGAGGACTTCTTAACTTAGATATGATCCTGGGGTACAGACATAGCACCCCACACATATTTTTATCTTGCCCCACTCTGAACCCTGGTGACATTGTTAAATATTTTTTTGGGTTGAAGTGGGATCTGCTGTGTTATTTAGACATGTCCTGTCTCCTCTCTGAGGCTCGAGTTCCCACCTGTAAGCTTAAGAAGTTAGTCTATAGCCTGAAGTAAGGTTGTTTGTGTCTTCTGGGGACCTCCCAACAGAAGGGTGACTGTCCTTGACAAATGAAGCTTGGAACTGATGGAGCTGGAGCCTTATAAGAAGCTTCCCTGTGGAGCCTTATAAGAAGCTTCCCTGTGGAGGATGTTGAGAAGCTGCTCACCTCCTCACTTCCTCACCTCCTCACCTCCTCACCTCCTCACCTTCATCGATAGTGTGAGGCTTGGTCTCTGTTCTGTCAGCTTCGCAGCACAGCTGGGCAGTCCAGACAGGCCCAGCTGCCAAAGTGCTTGGCTTAGGGCTTAGCTCATCTGCTGAGTCAGGCTACATTCTCACAAGGACACTTGGCCCAGATAGGCAGGCTGACCTGGAAAATCGGCAGGTGGAGGAGATCTCTGGGGCTAAGGAGATTTGGGGCCTCAGGGAGTGCTCTCGACTCCCCTGCCTGCAATCCCACCTGCTGGCCTGTTTAGGGTCCTCTGGCAGCAGAGGCTGTTCAGGCTCCAGGTTTCCTGCCAGCCACATCCCTGAGTGCTGAGAGAGCACTCTGAGGCTGATGGGGAGAGGGATGGTGGGGTAAACAGGACTGCCAGAGAAAAAAGGTCCTTGTGTCAGAAAGAAAGAGGGCTAGCCTTCACACTTCCCATCTGTGGCTCGTGGAGGACCCTACTGCCCATTTATTTCCTAAAGGGCTTGCAGGGGCCAAGAAGACTCTAGAAAATGATTATGGAAATGCTTGGGCCAGTGACATGTCTATAACCCCAGTACTAGTGAGAGGATGAGGAAGGAGGAGCACTGTGAGTTCGAGGCCACCCTGGTCTACATAGTGAGTTCCAGGACAGCTGGGGCTACAGGGAGACCCTGTCTCAAAAACAACAACAACTACAACAACAACAACAACGAGTTCCTTCTTTAGGCATGAACTTCTATGGTCTTTCTTGAAGCCACACCCCTTCAAGGAGTCCAGAACAAATCAGGTACTTGAGCCCAGAGGATGATAAGCTTTCTTTTTTTAAAAAAAATTATTTATTTATTTATTCCACCTGCCTGGAAATACTGTGCAGCAGAGGTAGCCATATGCCTGTATATCCCAAATCTAATTGGCTATTGGCTCTCTCCTTGGAGGAATAACCCATGGCTGTTGCCACAAGCTTAGATCCTCTACAGGTTAGGAGATGTTATAAGCCACAGTAAGACCCTGTCATATTTAACAGGAAAAAATGTAATTCATGGATTAACATATCATCCAAACATATGTGTCTATACCAAAGTAAACTACCATAACTATTACTGCTGTTTAAATACCTATATATCTAATTGCTTGTGCTTCATTAGTAGGATCGAAAGGTTATTCCTGGACAAACTGTCAGCCCATGAAAGGAAACAGCCAGAATTGACCAGAGTCCAAGACAACAGCTCCAGAGAGAGTGGACTGTTTTGCTTCTCATCCACCTGTGCCCCTTTTCTAAGCCTAGGGAACAATCGGCGGAGAGGGGGCATGTTAGAATGTTAAGGGCTGCGATTGGGGTGAATGGTGAAACTACAGCAATGTAGTCTGGACACTCATTTGATCAACTTGATTGAACATAACAGCCCTCACCCCACCTTGCGTGCGATGGTAGGGCCTCGGTAGGGGGTTTGGGCACAACCAGACCTGGCAAAATTGGGGTTTTTACATGAAGGATGTCTTGTACTATGGATTAATCATTTATAGCTTAAAAATGAAAAAAAAAAACTGAGAGAAAAGATGCAGAACAGTGTATTGTTGCAGAATGCTGATCTTGGATGGGTTGTGTGGGGGGCAAGGGGAAAGACGGGAATATGGGCCTGAACTGAATTGGAAAATGATGTATGAAATGCGACAAAAGCATCATAGAAAAAAGATTTTTAAAAAGTTGATTTATTTTATTTTAATTTATTTTGAATGTAATGGTCTGCAAAATGCAGGGTCTGTGCACCCGTGTCGTGCATGTGAGGAGAGCAGAAAGAGGTGGTGGTCGATTCCCCTGGAAATGGAGGTCTCCTGGAAATTGGGAAGTGACAGATGGTTCTCAAGCCACCATGTGGGTGCTGGGGATCGAACCCGGGTCCTCTGCAAGAGCAGTCGGCGCTCCTAACCGCTAGGCCATCCCTCCTGTCCCGATGACAAGCTTTCTTTTCCTGCATTGACAGAAGTGTACATTAGAGCTTCAAAGATGAAGGAGAAACAGGACTTGTGCATCCCCTCAGGGCCTCTTCCTCAAGATTTTTATTAGGGGAAGAAAGAAACTTTCAGGGAGAGAATCCCAATAGAAGGAGCTAAAGAAATAGGGTGGTGGGATGTAGTCAACCCAGACTGAGAAGTGTGTACGCCCTGCCACTCTGCCCCCCAGCACCCTAATATGCAGAGCTCCAAGCTGCTTCCTCCAGAAACCTCTAGAATGGCCCCACCTACCTCTTACCACATTACTGCCTTGGCAGTGTGGACATCAGCACCCAGTCGGTTACACAGCAGACTGGGTGGCCTAGCGTCCTCCCGTAGACTACGCTGTTGCAAGCGGGGCCTCTGGAGATACAGTTAAGGTCCGACCAAGGTGAGAGCACAATGGCTGGGGACGCACTGGATCCAGCAATGAATTGTAAAAGAAAAAGACACAGAGACGTTCACAGGAAAGCCGTGGGAAGACTGAGGGACAACTGGCCGAGGTGAGGAAGGATCCGCCCCTAGAGTCTTCAGAGGGGTGTGGTCCTCCGGCTATCTTATCTGAAGGCATCTGGCTTCCAGAAACGACCGAGTCCATGGCGATTTGGGGTGAGCGGCCCTGGAAAGCACAGAGATGGTGCAAAATTTTCTTAGGCTTGTTCTTATCTTAAGTAACTTTGAAGGCAGATCCTTTTTTTCTCTTTCAGGCCTGAGGGGCTTCCAGAGGCAGGGACAGTCGATCCCAGTAGACTGTGGGCTTTGAGGACAGGGGCTGTGTGCCCCCTCCCCCAGCCCTGGCTTCTTCTTCCTAAGGATACCACCCCTAGCTCCTGGACAGGGGCTGTGTGCCCCCTCCCCCAGCCCTGGCTTCTTCTTCCTAAGGATACCACCCCTAGCTCCTGGACAGGGGCTGTGTGCCCCCTCCCCCAGCCCTGGCTTCTTCTTCCTAAGGATACCACCCCTAGTTCCTGGACAGGGGCTGTGTGCCCCCTCCCCCAGCCCTGACTTCTTCCTAAGGATACCACCCCTAGCTCCTGGACAGGGGCTGTGTGCCCCCTCCCCCAGCCCTGGCTTCTTCTTCCTAAGGATACCACCCCCAAGCTCCTAGCCTGGCTTCCGCACACAATGAGGCTGTGTGGAGGCTGCCTGGCTCCGCCCCTTCACCTGTTTTGGTTGGCTTGGGTCTCTCCACTGCAGGAGGTGCAAGAGTACTTGCTGTCCAGGCCCCTTCTTTACGCTTCCTTCCTGGGTAGGCTGGAGGGAGGGGCAGGCCCACACGGAGCCCGCTTAAAGGAGGTGGGGGTACACCAGATCCTAGCAGACAGATCAACCAACTGATGCTCTCCCTAACCCATTAACCCTTGCTGCCTCAGAGCTGGCTTCTCCCCCAAATGCCCTAGCACCGTGGGGATGTGTCTTGTATCTGTTCCCCTCCTGGTTGAGCCCTCCCGGCTCCTTGGCCAGGGTCTGTGTCTGTTGACCTCAGTGTATCCCACCTGGGGCCCAGATCCACGGTGGGCGGGGCATCAAAGTGAGTGTGTGTTTATCTGCCCTTTGCTTCTTACCATCTTTATCTTTTGAGTTCCCTTTGGAGGAGGTGGACCAGGTAAAAGGAGGGAGAAACCAGAGGAAGAGGAGGAGGACTTGGGAAAAAGGAGGAGAAGGAGTGGGGGAGGATTAGAGGGAGGAGGAAGAAAAGGAAGAAGAGGAGGAAGAAGAGCAGGAGAATCACGGGGATCAGGAGCAGAACAGAGGGAAGAGCAGCGAGGGGGAGGAGGGAGACCAGGCGAGAAAGAGCGGGAGAAAGGAGGATGAAAAAAAAAAAAAAAGAAAGGAGGATGGACATTGGGGCAGGGCTCCCTTGGAGTCCGGTGAACCTGGCAGAGGAAAGCTGGGCTTTACTTGGTCCTAAGCTCCAACGGTTCTCTCTCATTCCTGGAAGAAGTGGGGAATAGGGTGTTAGGTTACCAAGGAAGCTGGGGTTGGGCTCTGCACCCTGCTCCTGTTTCTGGAGCTCTCTGGAGGCTGCATTTTTCTCCAGCCAACATCAACATAGCTTCCAGCAAAGGTATCTGCCCCTCAGCCCCAAATCCCTGCCACCTGCTGCCTGCCACTGGGAAAATTGCAGGGCTGGGCCAAGGTGAGGGAGACCATTCTCTGGAAGGAGATTAGGAGTGTCTGTCAGGAGCGGGGTGGATTAGGGTGGGGCCTTGGCTTACTCACAACCTTGCCAGTCCTTAGAGAGGCAGATTTGGGGAGGCTTCAACCTCAAAAGTCTGTCTCAGCATTGTCACCTGAGCTCCTAAACCCCGTTGGGACGAGGGGGTTGGCCTGTGCTGCGGTGGTGGTCAGGGTCAGGTGGGGCTGCGTGTCAGCGGTGCCACTTCCTTTTTGGGAGCAGTTGATCCTAGGAGGATCACGAAAGCCTGCAGCGGGGGCTGTTGGGACCTGTCTGAGGCGATGGGACATGTCAGGCAGCCCCAGACACGACCACATTCCTCCTAACACGCCTGCCAGGGTCTATGGGGCTTGAGGGGCTGGCAGGGGTGGGGGTGGGGGCAGAAGGGGTTGTTTTAGGAGGTTGTCAGGGAGATGGGGGACATATCAAGCTGAGGGCTTGATATACTGGGCTCCTGGAGCTATCCTCTGGCCCATGGGGATTCAGGAAGGAGGGACCCTCATGTCCACTCTGGCTACACCCTTGGCGCAGCTCTGTTCTACTTCTAGGTGCGACATTCTTTCCTGACATAACTGTTGGGTGAATTCCACACAGGGGAATTCAACCAGGGTTCCTGAGCCAGCCCCCCCACCCCCCACCCTTCCCACCCCCCCACCCCGCCTCCCTCCTTACTTGCCCTAGTATCTGAGAGTACACCTAGGGAGAGGGAAGCAAAAAAAACAAATTCTTCTAGGCCTATCCCATGACGAGTTCTAAGCCTCTTAGCTGGACTTTATGCCACACATTGAGAAAATCCTTCAGCAGCATTCATTGTCTTGCCCACTTTTCAGAGGTACGAATCGAAGCTCTGAGAAGCACTCTGTCCTGGGTTTGATTCTGTTCTCTCACCCAATGCCGTTGGCTCTGCCTTTGGTGGCTGAACAGCTAACCCTGTAGGTCTCTGCATAGGTGAGTGGTAGATGTTAGGGTTTGTGCCCAGGGCTGGGGAGATCTGCTTGGAGTCTGATCCACCCAGCTAGCTGAAGATGTGATACGTTCCTTAGCATGGCCAGTCCTTAGCCGTAGTGCTGAAGGTGGCCATGCTGGCTTAGTCTCCTGCTGCGGTGGGCTTCCTGTACCTGGAGTAAAGCATTCCCCCATTAAATGGGAGCTCGCAGTAAGGTTCTATTCACTCATCTTTGCCGATCCCAGAGCGCGGGATCCTAAGGGCTGTGGCTCCCAGGGCCTCATGGGAAAGCGTAGCCTGCAGGCCCACCCCTCCCCCGATGAATCATGCCTGGCGGGACAAGAAAGTCCAAAATACCTCAAACAATGAGTTTCCAGTAAAATATGACAGACATGATGAGGCGGAGGAGAGGAGGGATCTGACTGGGAGTTGGCACTGGCCTGTGGGTGATGAAAGCCAAGGGGAATGGAAAATGCCAGGCCCGCCCCCTACTCACGAGTATAAAGCACTATCATCCTCTTTCAACGTATCTGAGCAGCTCTCTCTTCTCTCTGCTGACTCGCTCACTTGCTCGCCTCCCTCGGCAACATGACCACCTGCAGCCGCCAGTTCACCTCTTCCAGCTCCATGAAGGGCTCCTGTGGCATCGGTGGTGGCTCCAGCCGCATCTCCTCTGTCCTGACTGGAGGATCCTACCGGGCCCCCAGCACCTATGGAGGCCTGTCTGTCACCTCCTCCCGCTTCTCTTCTGGGGGAGCCTGTGGGATAGGGGGTGGCTATGGAGGTGGCTTCACCAGCAGCAGCAGCTTTGGTGGGGCTCTCGGTAGTGGCTTTGCTCTAGGACTGGCTAGTGGCTTGGGTGGTGGCGTTTCTGGAGGAGGACTGGGTGGTGGCTTTGGTGGTGATGGGCTCCTGGTGGGCAGTGAGAAAGTGACCATGCAGAACCTCAATGACCGGCTGGCCACGTACCTGGACAAGGTGCGTGCCCTGGAGGAGGCCAACACTGACCTGGAGGTCAAGATCCGTGACTGGTACCAGAGGCAGCGGCCTGCTGAGACCAAGGACTACAGTCCCTACTTCAAGACCATTGAGGACCTGAGGAGCAAGGTGAGCTGACTGGACAGCAGGGCAGGACCTGCCATTCTAGTTTCCTCCCTCCTTCTGGGAATGAGATGCCGCAGGTTGCCTTTAGATTCCTACACAGGACAGCCCCCAATCCTGGTCCTTCTCTTTGAGGTCTTGAACACACGAGAAGGGCTGGTCAGTGAGATGATATCCCTTTCAGGCCTGTCTCATGCTTTTCTGAGTGCTAATCTTTAGCCCATGTGAGACCAATAGTTCCTGCCCTTAACATTTTATAGAGGAAGGAACCGAAGCTTTGAGAGGTGTTCTGATCTGCTAAAAATCACACAGCAGAGGAAGGGCAGAGCTGAGACTAGGCCCGGTAGCCTGCTTCTGTCTAGCACGGGATGCAGCTACCGCCAGTGGAGAGGAAGAGCCATGCTGTAACGGGACTGGGCTAGACATTCAAACTGCTCATTAGCTTGTTAGTCTGGGCTGAGGCTGCCGCCGCCCATGAGCTTGGGCACCAGCCAGCCTCTCCCTACAGGCAGGCATAGTAACCCACAGCCACAACCAATTGTTATACACATTGGTACCTTGTGCCAGAGGGAGCTGCTGTGTTTGTGTTTCCAGGGTTCTTCTTCCAGCTCCTCTGTCACCCCAAGAGCCCTCCTGCTAAAACCTGCTTGGCTCCGATGTCTCACATAGATTACGGAAAGTAGACGGTCCTGGCCAGAAGCTCTGGCCAGGCTCAGCGATCCATCCGTCTCCCTTACTTTTGATGCTTTCTCTTTTCTATTCCCCTGGGCAGGCTGGGTCTTGTCTTTTGGGAAAGTCCCATCCCATGTCTCATGCCTTGAGGGATTGAAAGGAATGTGTCTGTCTGTAGCGGGCTAACAGGTCTGGCTCTCATCAAGAGAGGGGGATCCAGAGCAAGAAGGGAGTCTAGGGAGCTTTAGGGGGAATTGAAGCCCTGAGACCTATTTTAAGTTTTGCAGCAAAGGAGTGGTAAAACTGGGAGTTCACTGTAGGGCTGTTGATTCTGGAGCCAGACCTCTTCCTACGTCTCCTGTTGACTAGGAGTCAATGCTCTGGGTCAAAGCTGACTCCTTGGGGGTCGTCTCTCAGGCTGCTCTCGTAGACAAAGTCTTGTGGGGGAAGAGCAAGACTCAAGCGAGAGCAGGAGAGCAAAGGCCAGTACAGGCTGCAGCGACGTCCGCCTCCTGCTGTTGGTCTGCTAAACACATCATGCCTTCTCCACTCTGCAGATCCTCACAGCCACCGTGGACAATGCCAATGTCATCCTGCAGATTGACAATGCTCGTCTGGCTGCTGATGACTTCCGCACCAAGTGAGTGTGTGGTGGTGGCTCGGGACATCCAGGTTCCTTAGGGTGGAGCATTTCGAATCAGCGTTTTCTAACCAGAGCTGACTAGCGCCAGGAAAACCTTTTAGAGTGCTTGGAAAACTACAGGACTCTTGGGCTCCACTCTTGGGAGTTGGGTTCAGTTATTTATAACAGATTACCTGGGTGGTTCTGATCCACAGTCAGGTGTGAGAACCTCTCTATTTCCTCAACTACCCTTGAATACAGTGGATTGTCATATTTGGAGGTGTTGAGACTTATTGGCTGGTTAAGCTTAAAGAGCCCTCCTCCTAGGTGAATGGCTCACTCCCTGGACCCCAGGGATGTTTAGACCTAAGCAATCAATGGGCACTGTGTCTAACTGCTGACTCCCCAAACCACTGCCTGGGGACCAGCTCTGGGAAGAGGAGAACAAAGCTTTCACCATGGCTGGGATGGCTATCTCATTCCTGTTTTCTTGGATCATCCCAGGTATGAGACAGAGATGAACCTGCGCATGAGTGTGGAGGCGGACATCAACGGCCTGCGCAGGCTGCTGGATGAGCTGACTCTGGCCAGAGCTGACCTGGAGATGCAGATTGAGAGCCTGAAGGAGGAGCTGGCCTACCTGAGGAAGAACCACGAGGAGGTGAGAGCTAAGTGGAAAGGCCAGTTTAGAAAGATGGCTGAGAGAAGTGACAGAATCGAGATGGCGAGAAGGTGGTGTTCAGATCAGGATCCCCCCTCAATAGAAAGCCCCTGTTAGCTGCTGTGTTGAAACTCCTGACAATGGACTTCTCTCTGGCTGTGCAGGAGATGGCCTCTATGAGAGGCCAGGTGGGTGGAGACGTCAATGTGGAGATGGATGCAGCACCCGGTGTGGACCTGAGCCGCATCCTGAATGAGATGCGTGACCAGTATGAGAAGATGGCTGAGAAGAACCGCAAGGATGCCGAGGACTGGTTCTTTAGCAGGGTGAGTGCCATTTTGAGGGGAAGTGTCCCAGCCCACATGGTTTCTAGCACTTTCTGATATGAATGGTACTCTCTTTTCCAGACAGAGGAGCTGAACCGTGAGGTGGCCACCAACAGCGAGTTGGTGCAGAGTGGCAAGAGCGAGATCTCCGAGCTCCGGCGCACCATACAGAACCTGGAGATCGAGCTGCAGTCCCAGCTCAGCATGGTAGGGAGACTGCTAGGCACGGGGTGGGTCCAGTACTAACAGAGGGCAGATGAGCACCCTATGTGACCCTTTGTATTCTTTCTCTTTTTCACAGAAAGCATCCCTTGAGAACAACCTGGAGGAGACCAAAGGCCGCTACTGCATGCAGCTGGCCCAGATCCAGGAGATGATCAGCAGCGTGGAGGAGCAGCTGGCTCAGCTGCGCTGCGAGATGGAGCAGCAGAACCAGGAGTACAAGATCCTGCTGGATGTGAAGACACGGCTGGAGCAGGAGATCGCCACCTACCGCCGCCTGCTGGAGGGAGAGGACGCCCAGTGAGTGGTCCACTTTTGGCCCATGCCCTTTGTTGTCATTTACTGCCCCTCATACGTCTAATGGTCCTGCCTGCTTCTGTCTTTGCAGCCTGTCCTCTGCCCAGTTCTCCTCTGGCTCTCAGTCATCCAGAGATGGTAAGAATTTCCTCTTCATCAAACCTGGGCTTGAGACCACCCCTAGGTCTCTAAGGCCTAGATGAGGACCTTCTTGGGGCTTGAGCTAGGTGTTCTCACTCAGTATCCCTTATGAGCTTCTCCAGGTAGAAGGAACCATCCCCTAACCCTCCTTAGGGCTGGGTGTGGTGACCCTCAGCTTGTACTTCCAATGGGTGTCTGGGTAAACCCTCTAGTGATGGAGATCAGCACCAAGGACAGCACCTTGCATGGCTCGTCTTGGCCTTTGGGGTCTAGTTGGACAGTATTAGTTGGGTCTGAGTTCCTAGGAAGCTCCAATCCGAGGACACAGAGAGTATGTGGCCACCACAGGGAACCTGCCTATTGGTGGGGGCAGCAGTGAGTGTGGTGGCAATCAGGGCAGAGGATGGTGGGAGACAGTTCACTCAGCACCATCACCTGTCCACCTCTGCATTTAATGCCTTCTCTCCTGTCATTCCCAGTGACCTCCACCAGCCGCCAGATCCGCACTAAAGTCATGGATGTGCACGATGGCAAAGTGGTGTCCACCCACGAGCAGGTGCTTCGCACCAAGAACTAAGGCCACCAGGCCCTGCTCCAGTTTAAGAGGCTTCTGTGCGGACACACGCACACATCGCTGGAAGAGCCCCCTCCTGTCCCCACACACTTCACCCTCCACTTGACCCTTGTCCCTCCTGGCATTCAATAAAGCTTCTTTACCTGAGTTGCACAATCAGCGCCTGTGCCAGGTCATTGTCAGGAGTGGGGGCGGGAAGAGGGTGGGAGGATGGCTTTGGAGTTGGTCAGAGCACCTGGCTATGGCCTCTGGGACTGGGAGAAAGGGTCTGCGGGCGGTCTGGGCTCGGGTCCCATCTCAGAAGGCCCAGAAGGCAGTGTGCACTAGGTCATGCTTGGGATCTCATAAGGTGCAGAGGCACATTTCCTCATTCATTCATTCACACGTTTACCAGATACCAAGTGCCATAGGGCCAGGCAGTGAGCTACATAAAGGAGTCATTTAAAGATTTGATTTATTATTATTTTGTGTACAGGCATGTGTGTGTGTGTGCATGTGATGCAGGTATGTATTTCTCATGGTGCATGTGTGGAGGTCATAGGACAACTCTGGGGAGTTGATTCTCTCTTTCCACTGTGGATGAGTTCCAGAGATCAAACTCAGTTCATCAGGCTTGTGAAGCCAGTGCTTTTACATTCTGAACTATCTTGGTTGCCCCAGGTTAAGGATTCTTTTTATTTATTTATTTGGCCTTTTTGAGACAGGGTCTCCCTGCAGTCCCAACTGACCTGAGCTCATTTTGTAGAGCAGGCTGGCCTTGAACCTACAGAGATTCGCCTGCCTCTGCCTCTCAAGTGCTGGGATTAAAGGCATGCACCACAACGCCTGGCAGGATTCTTTTTTAAAACATTGTTTTTTGATTGGTTTATTTTTGTTTTATGTATATGAGTGTTATGTCTGCATGTATGTAAGTGCACCCATATTATGCAATGTCTGAGGGGGAGAGAAGAGGGAGTCAGATCCCCTGGAATTGGAGTTAAGGATGGTTGTTAGTCATGTGGGTGCTGGGAAACAAATCTAGGTCCTCTGCAAGAGCCAATGCTCTTAACTGCTGAGCCATGTCTCCAGGCCCCAGGGTTAAGTGTTCTTAATGATTTTGTGATCCTTTGAGATTGTATTGGAAGTCATAATTTTCTTCCTATACCCTATCTGCATCCTATCTCAAAATAAGTACACGTATCTACATGTAATTTTATGGGGCTCACAAGTTCCCTAAAACTCCATGAGCCCACGGTGGGAATTCATGCTCTGGTAGAAGTCTTATCTCTTGGATTTGAGGCTGTCTAGAGTCATGTCTACCTACATAAAGTGGATGACCATTTCTAAATCTCAGTTTCTACATCTGTAAAACAAGAATAATGGTAGTACAACCTGTTAAGCTTGTCAACATTCACTAGAAGAATACCTGTAAGACCTCTGCCTAGCACAGTGCCTGGCACCTGTAGGCTCAAGGCATGGCTGTGTTAGCAGTTCTGGGTTAGCATTCATGACAAACACATTTTTGGAGGTCTTTGGAATAGGCTAACTGATATCTAATACTGGCTGTGCTCTACATTAGCTCTGTGACCTTCCTCATTTATATATTAAGGGTGGTAATGACCTCTGCTGGGGGGGGGTTGGTATAGGAATCCAGTGGATTAGTACACGTCAAGAGCCAGGCCTGACCTCAGCCTGGTGCTTTACACATGAAGTCCCAAGAGGATTGCTGTGCGTTTGGTGCCAGACAGACATAGTGAGAGCTGGAAGAGCTACCGGTTGGTGGAGGAGTCTTTGCTGTCTCTTGGGGCTGGATGAGAAGTAGGAAGGGGAGGGGCAGTTGTCTGGGTGACTGGTAGAGATGCCTGGAGTGGGTGGGGCTCAGTGCTCCAGGCTAGGAAAGAGTTGACTAGTCCTGTATCAGTTTCAACAGCTCACTCATTTGGCAGTAAGAAGGAAACTTCTAGGTAGAGTTGAGAGTCGGGGTGGGCATGAAGAAAGAATTTGGACAGGGGGACTAAAACCTTAGATTGAGAATCAGAGGCTTCAGTTCTGGGCTCCCAAATGGACTAGCCTTGGAGAGTTTGGGCAGGGTGCTGAGCCCACAGTGTGTGAATTCCTCCTGTACAAAGTGCGGAATAGCCGGGCATGGTGGCGCACGCCTTTAATCCTAGCACTTCGGAGGCAGAGGTAGGCGGATCTTTGTGAGTTCAAGGCCAACCTGGTCTACAGAGTGAGTTCCAGGACAGCTGGGGCTACAGGGAGACCCTGTCTCAAAAAAAGACCAAAAACAAACAAACAAAAAAAAAAACAAACAAACAAAACAAAGTGCGGAATAAAGAGACGTCGCTCCACCATGCTCTCGGATGAACTAATCTCACGGAGCCAGTGAGTTTAGTTGTTGTTGCAGTCAGAGCTCGACACATGGTAGTGCGAGAGTGGAGTTATTAATAACAGCAATGAGGTCATGCTGGCTTTCTTGTTTCTACCTACACCTTAGGAAAGACATGGGTGCTTTGTGGATGACTTTTTCCTTAAGTTGTGGCATCAGGCAGGGTTGAGCTGGGGTGATCCTTCTGTGAGTTTAGGCACCTGGAGCTGAAGGGCTAGAGTTTGGAGGTACAAGAAGGAATCTCAGGGAGGAGAAAGGACCGAGGGAGCTGTCTCTGTCTCAGAGACTGGGAAGGGATGGTTTTCAGGCCCTAGAGGGATCGGACCCTCTCTGCTCAGGAATGACATTGAATGTGGAGAATGGTCCACATTTGAAGGGTCATCTGGGCAGGACAGAGAGTCAAACATAGCTACCCTCAGTAGTGGGAATGGAAGGAAACTCAGAATGCTTTAGACTTGCTGTGAGTCTGCAGCCACGACTCTACCTGGGGCATTTGAGCCTCCTCCAAAGGACCAGCATTAGGGGGATTTGCAAATGTAAGTTCTTTGGTGGGAGGAGCGTCCTCCGTGCTTGCTGGATGAGAGCTGTTGCTGTTTGGAAGGAATACGGGGGAAAGTTAGGTTTGCCTGAGGGTGGAGATGGCGCCACAGCCACCTGGCTGGAAGGACGCTCAGAGCTGGGAGATGGGGAGTCAAGTGGTGGGCGTGGAGGTGGTCCCACTCTGTACTGGAGGGTCCCAAGGGCAAAGGGCAGACATAACATCTGCTCCGGGGTCTCCCAGGGATACCTCCGTCAGCTGATCTTCATTATCATTATCATCTTCATCATCAGAAGGGTAGAGACAGTTCTGATGACCAGCATTCTTGGTCACAGGCCACGTACAGCACCCACTCAAGACCTAGGCTCTGCCCCTACCATTAAACCAGACCACAAAAGTGACTCGATACCACCACCTAGTGGAAGCAAAGAGAGGTTGCCCTATAGAATCCTGGGGCCAGTCAGATGACAAATATGGCTCCATACCCCTGTAATGAATTCTGGGAAGAGTGACTTTCTCCACCTTTTCTGAATGGAGAATGGGGCCATGCTATGTGGACCATGGAGACCACCCCTCCATTCTCCTCTTCTTATGGAGACTAACCTACTCCAGGTCACACAGACTGAACGAGGCCACATCTAGCATTCAGGTCTCCTGAGGGAGGGACTGTGATTCCCCAAACATTTTTGTGTCCCTTACAATCCTCACCTGACACAGGTCTTTGATCTTAATTGGGGCCCCATAGACTAGAGGTATAGACTAATAATATGTAAGAGAGTTGACCCCCAATTCTTCCAGATGGCCCAAGAGGGAAGCATGCCTATTGTCAATGAGAGTCAGGGTGATGCTGTTCCATGGTGCGTGGGAATCACAACAGCTGTTTCCCAAAGTTAGCTCTTCAGAGTCTCACAGGAAGCTGTTACTATTTTTATCTTCCAAATATCCTTTCCTTGATGGAACTCACTGCCCTATAGCCACGCTGGACGTATGTGTGTTCTTGCAGTCATCTCAGGACATTTGCATATGATTCCATCTCTCTCTTAGGTTGAGTTTCCCCTGTTCCCTTTCCTTGATCACTCTTATTCCTTACTCAAGCATCGCTCAGGGGGCTGTGTCTCACCCTCTTGGAGCACACCGCAGCTTTACCATGTGCTCCCCATTTCCCACCAGGAGCACTCCCTTTAAATTTTATATTTACTGGGAGAGTTTGCTTTATCATGTAGCTGTTCTAGGATGTAGGGGTCGCTCACTCTTTTTGTACGTGTGTATGTGTTTGTGTGTTTGTACACGTGTGTGGGGATGTACTTGCACGTGCAGGTGTGGGGAGGCCAGGGGTTGATGTCGTCTGCCTTTCTCAGTCACTCTCCACCGTAGTTTTGGAGACTCTCAAGTCTCCTCCATTTGGCTAGACTGGCTGGCCAGCAAGCCCCAGGGATCCTCTAGTCTTTGGCTCTGAATGTTGGCTTATAGATTCACCCTGCCACGTCTAAATTTTTATGTGGGTGCTGAGGATCCTTGTGTTTGCAGGGTAGGCACTTTTAAAAATATTTTATTTATTTTTTTCTTTCATGTGTATGAGTGAGTGTATTGCCTGCATGTAGGTAAATACACTCAATGTCATGCAATGCCCATGGAGGTCAGAAGAGGGCATTGGATCCCCTGGAACCGGAGTTATGGACAGTTGTGAGCCACCATGTGTGTGTGCTGGGAATTGAACCTGGGACCTCTTCGAGAGCTCTTAACTGGGAGCCATCTCTCCAGCCCCAAAGGCAGGCACTTTATGGGTTGGGGTTCTCTCATTATTTTATTATCCACTCAGTACAACGTGCAGAACACAGCACATGCTCAGTTAAAGATACATCCAAACTCAGAGAGGGGAAGCAGGTTCAGAAAGAGGAAGCCACTTTCTCCAAATTCATGGAAGACTCTGGCCTTAGATTCAGGCCGCTTTGGTCTGGTGGGTCTGGCTAGGTGGAGTGGTGGCAGGTGATTACTGTATGAGAAAGATCAGTGCTGCTGGCCGGAGAGATGGCCTACCGGTTAAGAGCGGCAACTGCTCTTGCAGAGGACCCAGGTTCGATCCCCAGCACCCACATGGCGGCTGAGGACCGTCTTTGGCTCCAGTTCCAGGGGAATCTGACACCCTCTTCTGACCTCCGTGGCATTGCACGACACGGGGGCACAAACCTACATGCAGACAGTACATTCATACACATAAGTAAATAAATAAAAAAAAATTAAAAAAAGTTAAAAAAAAAAAGAATCAGTGCTGACAGATGAGTGCAGACACCACCAACCGTGTGTCAATCCTTGGTGTGCACTTGGCTAGATGGCTCATGGAGGGGCGGGCCCGTGGGCCCAGAGAGGAGCGTGAGTCACGTCTGTGCTCCTCTGGCCAGCATCCAGCTTCGTGATGACTCAGGGCCTCTTGGCCCCACCTGGGCTCAAGGACACAGTGGTGAGAAGCAGGTAGGGGTGGGCAGCTAGATGCAGACAAGCAGGGGGCTTCTATGGCCAGAGCCAGGCTGACTTTTGCACCTCTGGAGACCCCACACTTCAAATGGAAGACCCTTTCTCCTGATACCTTGCAGGTAGAACTCATTCAAGGTTCCTTCTCTGGCTCCCTGGTCCTCAGAGCCCCTCTCCCTCACACTGTCTCTGCTCTGAAGGTGGGGACTGTACTTGGTTGGGAACTGAACTCTTGTCTTTTTGGTTGTGAACTTGAGCCTTTAAGGGCTATGCCAGCTCTCCAGCCCTGGGGGCTGTACTTGAGGTATTTATTGGTGTCAGGGTCCAATGGACTAGAGGGATGAGCTAATAAAGAGGAAGAGAGTTGACACCTGGATTATCCAGATGGCCTAAGGAGGCGGGAAGAAGCTTGCCTAGAGCTGCTGACACTCAGTGACTTTCCAATTTAACTGCAGCCTGGACAGGGCTATAGAGATAACATGTGTTCTCACTGGGACCAGAGGCAGGGTATCCTGAAGTACACAAGCTCCATTTCTTGTTTATTTCCAGGAAGTGTTGGAGGTGGGGTTCAGGAGCAGACCCTGAGCCCTGAGAGAGTAAAGGAATGAGCCATGCCCCACAGCTGAAAAGAGCTCCCTTACTCAGTGAGGCCTGCCAGGCTCCTCCTTCCTGGTCCCATGCCAGGCAGAGACCTGAGAGAAGGGAGCAGACAGTACAGGACTTGTATCTGGCCCACAGGACTTACCAGGCACAGCTTGCTCATCTTTAGGTTGAAAGCAGAGCCAGACATGGCAAGGACTGACTCTAGAAGGGTGAAGGAGATTGAGGAGAAGGAAGGGGAAGAGGGTGGATGTGGGGAGGAGGGAGGATGGGAAGGAGAGTAGTGGGGGGAGGAGGGAGACTGGATAAGAGAGCGAATGGGGAGGAGGGTGGATGGAGAGGACACCGACACATTGGACAGTAGCTAGCATAAACCCGAGGTCCTTCCATCCCTCCTACACTGCATTATGACCCTGGCTGTACTCAGCATGTAGAATTTCCCACAGTGAAACCAAGATCAAGACCAGGAGAGTAGGTAAGGTGAGGCTGGCAGGTGGTCCAGCCCTTCCCTACTGGAGAGCTGCTGCTGTCTCCACTGCAGTGCCTGGAAGGCCCAGTGGGTGGACTGTACCTCAAGGATAGGGGACTGGAGCAGACGTGCAGGGACTGTCCAGATGTGGGAGACAGGCCTGGGACTTCTTTGAAGTAGGAGATGGGAAAGGAATGGTTAGGGATTTCTTGATCCAGGCGGAGTTCAAGTAGTTGTAACTTTCAGAGGGAAAGCCAGTAGACACTTGTAATCCCAGTACTGAGGAGTCTCAGGCAGGAGAATCATGAGTTTAAGGACAGCCTAAGCTACATAGACCCTGTAACCAAACAAAACCAAGCCAAACCGAACCAAACCCAACCCCAAATGCGATGTCTAGGAACAGCGTCACAGGAGTGCTCTGCTGTCCACTTTCCCTGAAACTGCCTGCTCCAGCCTGGCCCAACCTCTCTCCACCTAGCTCAACCACTGGGACCTGCTGTGGGTGCAACAATGCTGGAAGGAGGAACATCAGAGTGGGTCGGGGCTGCAGATCCCATTGTAGGCAGGTTCTGGGCTTCCCTGGGGATTCTGGCAGGGGCATAGACAGAGGTTGGAATTGTCGGGAAACAAGGGCAGGAATGAGGCTCCCTGTAGGTATTCTGTTGGCAGAAACACTTAGAGAGTCAGCAAGCAGCCTCCAAGTCTGGACTCCTGCTGATACCTTGCTTGCCTGTGATACCTGCCCTGTGAAGACTCTGCTTTTTTTTTTTTTTTTTTTTTTTTTTTGTCTTTTCAAGACAGGGTCTCCCTGTAGCCCCAGCTGTCCTGGAACTCACTCTGTAGACCAGGCTGGCCTTGAACTCACAAAGATCCGCCTGCCTCTGCCTCCCAAGTGCTAGGATTAAAGGCGTGCACCACCACGCCCAGCGTGACAATTGTCTTTTATACCTTGGACAAAGCATTGTCACATTCCCATAGTGATCTGGAGCATATGGCCTGAAATCCTGCTGTCCCAACCCCCAATTCTGTATGTCCCAACCCCCTACAATGTTCTGTATAAAAACCCTGAGTTACAACAATAAACCGAGAGTTTTCCCTCGTGGAAACCCTCCTGGTCTCTCGTCTGAGTCCATCTCTCTTTCCTTCTTTCTATTTCTCTGGGTCTTACTTCCCACCTCCCTCACCATCCCTGCTGGGGCTCGAGCTTGTTAACCGGCTGGCTGGAGACCATCCCAAGGCTTGTACCTTGGAGCTGGGAGCCCTGGGCCAGGGGAGAAGAACACCTTGTGGAAGGCAGCGCACTGGTGATACTTTTTTTTTGGGTCTCCCTGTAGCCCTAGCTGGCCTAGAACTCGCTCTGTAGACCAGGCTGGCCTTGAAGTCACAAAGATCTGCCTGCCTCTGCTAGGATTAAAGCTGTGCGCCACCACTCCTGGCTGCACGTGTGATACATTTAAAGGAACATCAGATGACAACTATCCCACAACAGCTCCCCACTTGCCTTGGTTTAAGAGTTTCTCAGACTTGCACACAATGCCTTCAATATTCTGTTCTACTTACTTAGTCTATTATTATGATTATTATTTATTATGATTATGATTATTATTTTTGGTCTCCCTGTAGCTCTAGCTGTCCTGGAACTCACTATGTAGACCAGGCTGGTCTTGAACTCACAAAGATCTACCTGCCTCTGCCTCCTGAGTGCTGGGATTAAAGGCATACGCCACTAAACCTGGCTAGTCATCTATTTTTGATGGATGTGTGTTGTACTATCCATTTAAATATTTAGTTAATATTTAGCTCACCTTTCATGTCAATACATATATTTGTGGAGGAAATCCTGTATTACTAAAGAGAAAAGGACAATCAGAATAAATTATCATTAGTAGAAGGAAATGAGGCAGGCGCTTCCAGTTCGATGCTGTTCTCCCCGCAGGATGTAGGCCCAAGGTGGGCTTGGTTTTAATGAATGGGGTGATTGACAGGTACAGAGGCTGTTAAAGAGGCTGTGGTGCTGACTGAGGTTTCTTTCCTTGAGAATCAAGAGATTGGAAAATAGAAAAGGAAATATATTTCTTTCTTTCTTTTTTTTCTTCTTCTTTTTCTTGTCTTTTTGAGACAGGGTCTCCCTGTAGCTAGCTCCAACTGGCCTGGAATTCACTATGTAGACTAGGCTGGTCTTCAACTCACAGAGGTCTGCCTGCCTCTGCCTCTGAAGTGTTAGGATTAAAGGCCTCCACTACCATTCCCAGCTGGAAATACATTTCTTGCCACATGATTCAATACTTTTATTTTTTTTCAGACAGAATCTTGCTACATAGCCTAGGCTGGTCTCCAACTTATGATCCTCTTGCTCCTGAGTGGTGGGATTCAAGGTGTGCACCTCCATGCTGGGCTCGGTGCCGCACTGAACATAGTCTCCATCGCTCAGAAGCACCTCCCATCTGGTGTCCTTTATGACACTTGCCATCCAGAGGCCCTCTTCCTGACCCTTGCTAGGAACAACCCTGGCAATGCCTCTGAGGATTCAGGCCTTTGCACATCTCATGGCACCTTTCTTACCCCTGGCTCTTCTTCAGCTCTTGGCACTTACATAAAATGGCTGGTTCCCACTCCTTTATCCACGTAGTGTTGGGATCTTGCTTGGACTAGACACAGAGGCTGAGCACTGGGAATATATATATATATGGAATATATATATTGGGAATATATATAGGGAATATATATATTGGGAATATACATAGGGAATATATATATATATATATATATATATATATATATATGTATATGTATTGGGCAGGGACAGGCTTAAAGGAGCTCTGCTGGGATGGCGAGGAAGGACTCATTCCTGGGGAGGGGGCGTTGGGAGAGACCATAGAGATGCAAGGTGAGAGTCCTAGACAGGGCAAGGGGGAGTCCAGAAGGAGCTCAGGAGCAGGAGGCACAGAGAAGGGTTAGTTATCAGAGCTGAAGGCTGGCAGGATAGATCAGTAGGTAAAGACACTTGCTACAAAATCTGATAACCCAAGTTTGATTGCCACTCTTTGGGTATTTTCTGTCCTTCACACATGCATAGCGACACACACACACACACACACACACACACACACACACACGAGTAATAATTCCCCTAAACAAAGCATGATGAGTAATTCTTCATGTAGAGAAGCCATAGCAGTTGGGGCAAGAGTCTGGGGAGTATCACACCGTTTGGCAGGTGGCCTGGAGAACAGGGAGAGCTGGGTCAGGAAGGTTGGGGATTGACCTTGAATGTCGAGAAAGCAGACCTTGTCTTGAGGCATAGGAAGTCAGAGGAGAGACGTGTTAGGAGGGTCACCCCAGCCGGGCTTCAAGGAACGTGAGTGTGGTGGGGAGAGAAACAACTCGGTGGGCAAGGATGCTTGCTGCACGAACCGGGAGACCTGAGTTTCATCCCTGAACCCATATGGACGTGGAAGAAGAGAACAACTCCCAAAGTCATTCCTTGACTTCTGCGCAATGCTGTGGTGTGTGCGCCCCCATCATGCATGTGCACGTCACACACACTGTGTCAACAGTAATAGTAAATAAATAACACAGTTTAAAATATAAAAAATGAAGTCAGGGACACGAGTAGAGCAAGGGGAACTGTTAGAACTTGACGTCTCGGGGCTGGAGAGATGGCTCAGTAGTTAAGAGTGCCGACTGCTCTTGCAGAGAGGACCCGGGTTCAATTCCCGGCACCCACATGGCGGCTAAGAACTGTCTGTAACTCCAATTCCAGGAGAACTCCAGTTCCAGGGGAATCCAACGCCCTCTTCTGACCTCCGACGCATTGCACAACACGGGTGCACAAATCTACATGCAGACAGTACATTCATACACATAAAAAATAAAAAATAAATAAATAAATAAAAAGAAATGACACAATATGTGTGGGAGCATGACTAATGCACAGGGGGCTATCCTGAAGGAGACCCCTACCTATGCTCCTGGCAGCATAAAACATGTTAGGTTTTGGG